>JAODAL010063977.1:0-18958 GCA_025379985.1 Phyllomedusa bahiana
CCGGGGCCAAACCCCAACGAGCGCATCCCCGCGAAACCCCCCACAGGAAGCGAAAGTGCGCGCGGGACAAACGGGAGCGTAAATACACCATGGCAGCGAGACCCCTGCCCCCGGGTGAAAAGGACGCAACCCAAACACGGACTACACAGTAAGGGAGTCCGGGCAAAGACAGGAAGGGAAGGAAGAGCATGTGGAAAATTTAAAATAAAAATTAAATGCAAAATGAAAAATTAGTGCAATTATGTCCCCCGAGGCAATTATTAGTTTTTAAAATATGGAAAAAATATAAAAATTGACATAATTTTTTTTTAAAACTAAAAGATAAAGAAAAGCACGGAAAAAACAAAAATGGGGGCATTAGAAAAGAAAAAAAAAAAAAAGGAAGAGGGGAAAAGGTTAGTAGTGAAACATCCCCCTCCCTTTTTAAATTCGACCCATTGGAACGCAGTACCAATGAAAAAAATTCAAAATGCTTCCCTTTTCATGGACAATTTTTCCATTTTTTCCCCCCCCCGGGTGATTTTTACTACCTATCGATGCCCATGATTTTAATTTACTAAAATTACCATGGTGAACTCCCAAAATTTATTCGACAGGTGAATCTTTCCTCAGATGTATTTGATATCTTAAGATTTCAAAAATACGGGTTTTAACCGTCGAGTAGTGCTACCCCCGTAGTGTAATTGCCCCATACAGAACCAATATAGGACATGTGTGAGTTTTCAATTGATTATTGGAAAAGTAATGCTTTGGTTTGTTGATGTTGTAGAAATTTTTCCGGGAAATTTAAAAAACCGCACACCCTGCAAGGTTAGATCCACACCCGTAGAAGCCCTTTAAACTCAGCCAAATTTTCTGGGTTTTTTTGACTTGTCGAATTTGGAGCCAATATCTCCCAAAGTGCAGCTCTCCCCCCCCCCCCAGTGAAAAACGGGGGCCCCCGTCCCCGGAATCACAAGGCAATCTTCAACAAAATAGATAAATGTTTCAATACAATTTTTAGGCCCAAAATTGAGTGTTATAATCTAATTTTTTTAAATTTTTGTTTTCCTCCAGGAATGCCCTGGTTTGGGGTTTCTTTGGGTAGTTTAGGAGAAAGAACTATCTCTATTTTTTTTTTCCCTACTTTGTTTTTTGCCCGTTTAAAGACCATTGGGGTAACCCCTTTTGGCCCAAACTAAAATGGCTTTTTATTTTATCTGCAAAATCTGTGGTATTGCAATTCTCTAGCCCGAGGGCATTTTACCCACAGGGAAAAACCCCTTTGGGGTTTTTGGGGTGAAACTTCGGTGATGTAATATGTGTTTCCGGCCGTCGCTTACGGTAATACAGTGCAAAGTTATGTCCCTGGCTTACCAAAAAGTCAAGTCAAGAAATTTTAATGGGTTTTTTTTTCCAATTGTTTGGGGAAAACCTAAAAACAGGGATTTTTTTTTAATAAAACAAAAATTGGGGGATGGCAATCATGCCCCCCCAAAAAAGAAGAGGAGGTCACGATGTATCTGCCATACCCAAAAAAAAACCCACAAAAATGGTTCTCGGGGGGTACCCAGGCCTCCCACCAAACCCGACAAATTGGCCAAGGAAGTGAGAACTTCGCCCCCATTGACACCCCCTTAACTTGAAGATAGATATTAGAATCAAAAGAAAAAAAATTATGTGTCATAAGAAATTTCGCCGTCATCGAGATAAATACCGACAAATCCTGTGAGTAACCACTATACATTTCCAGAATGAACTCCAACGCATGAAGGGCCAAATGGTGTGGAATGGACGTATATAACGCCTCCATATCGCAGCTAAGCCATGACATATCATCATCCCACACAATATTTTGCAATCTGTGTAAGACATCCCGTGTATCTCTAAGATGGCTGGGGACGATAGTTACAAGCGGTTGGAGTTGATTATCCAGCCACTGGCAAAGCCGCTCAAGGAGTGAACCAATACCCGACACTATAGGTCGCATGGGGGGATTGGCAAGGTTTTTGTGCACCTTAGGTAGCCCATATATAATGGGCATTATAGGGAATTCTACCATAATATAATCTTTTTGTTTCTGAGACAATACCCCCAATGCCACTCCTTCCATTAGTAGAGAATCCATTTCCACCATGTAAGCTTGTGTGGGGTCTTGGGCCAATTTGCTATATGTAGTGCTATCTGAGAGCATATGATACATGGTATCGCAATATTGCTCCTTGTCCATAACAACCACCGTACCCCCCTTGTCGGCCATCCTAATGATTAATTCAGTATTATTTGAAAGTTGTTTAAAGGCATTTTGTTCCTTTCTACTGAGATTAGCAAACTTCCGACCGGGGGGCACAGTGGCAGCCAGTGACCTGAGATCTCTTTCTACTAGGGCCTGAAACTCTTTTAATACACGCCAATATCTTACTTGCCCTAGAGGCAGCTGATTGAAATTGCATGCTGTTCTGTAGTCTATGATCTACAAGAACGCCCAGATCTTTCTCAATAAGTGATTCTCCAAGTTTTTCTTCCCCTACGACATATGATGCCTGTAGATCATTTCTCCCCAGATGCAGAACCTTACATTTATCCACATTGAACCCCATTTGCCAAGTGGATGCCAAGCACTCAGTGTGTCCAGTCTGCTTGCAATTTATGAAGCATCTTCCATAGATTGCACTACCCTGCATAGCTTGGTGTCATCTGCAAAAATCGAAACCGTGCTATAGGTCCCTTCCACTATATCTGAGCCCTGCGGCACACCACTCACAACCGGAGACCACTCAGAGTAGGAGTCATTTACCACCACTCTCTGGGTACGATCCAGCAGCCAGGTTTTAATCCAATTACACACTGTTATCTCTAACCCAATTGGATTCTAATTTACCTAACAACGCTTATGCGGGACAGTGTCAAATGCCTTTGCAAAGTCTAAAACACAATATCACAGCTGCCCCGCTATCTAGACTTCTACTCACCTCTTCATAAAAACAGATCAGATTGGTCTGACAGCTTCTGTCCTTAGTAAATCCATGCTGGCAATCACTAATAATATTGTGTTTGTCAACATACTCCTGTATATAGTCCCTTATGAGCCCCTCAAACATTTTTCCCACAACAGATGTTAAACTATCTGGTCTATAATTACCTGGGCAAGACTTGGAAGCTTTTTGAAGATGGGAACTACATTTGCCTTGCGCCAGTCTCCTGGTACTATACCAGTCACCAGGGAATCTCTAAATATCATGTACAGGGGCACAGAGATTACCAAGCTGAGCTCTTTAAGAACTCTTGGGTGAATGCCATCAGGGCCTGGAGCCTTGTTCACATTCAGTTTATTTAACTTGGCTTGACTTTTTCTACACTGAGCCAATTAATTATAGCAGATGATGTATTAACATGTACTGGCACCACCTACATCTGCACTTGGCCCACCCCATCAACTACTATCTCATTGATAGTATATACTGAGCTGAAGAACCTATTTAGTACCTCTGCCTTCTCTTGGTCACCAGTGACCAGCTCCCATCACAGGTTTTTAAGGGTCCTACTTGCTCTGACTTTGGCTTTTTGGCATTTATATGCTTAAATAATTTCTTGGGTTAGTCTTGCTGTCCTCGGCCTCCTGCCTTTCACTTTGAATTTTAGCTGCTTTTATCACTTTTTTACAGATTTTATTAAGCTCTCTGTAATTTTCAAAGGCTGATGCCGACCCCTCTGACTTATACTTTTTAAATGCCCTTTTTTATTGTTTATTGCCCTCTTAACAGAAGGTAGAAGCCATGTTGGTTTTAGTTTTAGTCGCCTATACTTGTTACCCATAGGAATATATTTAGCAATAAATTTTCCCAAAGTATATTTAAAGCTCCCCCACTTGGCTTCTATATCACTATTTGCTAATAGCTGCTCCCAGTCTAGGTCCTGTTTTGCGTCCCTCAATAAGGAAAATTTGGCCCTTTTAAAATTAAATGTTTTTGCCCTCCGGCTCTGTTTTTCTTTTTTCTGCTAAAATGAATTATATTATGGTCACTGTTACCAAGATTTTCAGAACCCGTGACCGCTCCGATTAGTTCTGCTTTGTTAGAAATGACCAGATCCAACAGAGCATCACTTCTAGTGGGTTCCTCCACAAACTGCCCCATAAAATTATCCTCTAACAGATTGAGGAACTTCCTTCCCTTTTCAGTTGATGCAGAACCGTGACCCCAGTCAATGCCTGGGTAATGAAAGTCACCCATCATTACCATTGTACCCGCTTGTGCTGCCCGCACCATTTGATTATGCATCTGTTCTTCTATCTCCTCAGTGATGTTCGGGGGTCTATAGATTACACCACAAATAATATTTTCTGCATTAACCTCCCTTGTATTTCCAACCACAATGTTTACACATAATTATCAACTCCGACATGTATTACCTCTTTCACATTTGACTTTATATCACTCCTTACATACAGACACACTCCTCCTCCACTCCTGTTCGCTCTGTCTTTCATAAATAGATAAAAACCTTGAAGGTTGACTTCCCAATCATGCGAGGAGTCCAGCCATGTTTCAGCAATACCTACCAAATCAATCAGCTCCTCTACAACTAGCGCCTGAAGTTCCCCCATTTTGGTTGCAAGACTTCTAGCATTTGTGAATAGACATTTTAAGTTCCCTTCCAGTTTTACACTTTCCGTCAACGGTTTAGGATTGTATCTAACATGTTCATTAGGCGGCATGGGATCATACATTACCCGATCAGTAGACAGCGAGGGATTAAACGTTACCTGTTCAGATGACGGCTTTCGATTAAACATCTCTCCTTCGGTAGATGACATGGGATTATACATTACCCTTTCAGATGATGGCATGGGATTATACATTATACCTTTAGTGGACAGCATGTGATTATTTATTACACAATTAGTAGATGGCATGAGATTACATGAGATATTGTTGGTACCTATATCGTCAATGCTGGTTTGCAACACATGGATCTCCTTATCCACTGGTCTACTCCACCTCCCCCACTCCACTTCTCCACCCGCCGATATGGTTTGCCCACTCTCTAACCTATCTACCCCTTCATTTTCTATATTGTCCTCCCTCCTCATCCCTTGTTTAAATACTCCCGCACCCCTTATAGAATTCTTTCCCCCAGCACAGCAGACCCCCTTCTATTCAGGTGCAATTTATCTGTAGAAAACAGATTGTACCCCAATGAAAAATCAGCCCAGTGCTCTAAGAACCCAAACCCCTTTGTCCTTCACCAAGACTTTAGCCATGCATTAACTCCCTGAGCTACTCTGTCT
This sequence comes from Phyllomedusa bahiana, assembly GCA_025379985.1. Lineage (NCBI taxonomy): Eukaryota > Metazoa > Chordata > Amphibia > Anura > Hylidae > Phyllomedusa > Phyllomedusa bahiana. The sequence goes on from JAODAL010063977.1 coordinate 5,270, forward strand.
TTCCTGAGTAGCGCATGGCACGGCAGTATTCAGAAGGTCCTTCCCTTCAGCTTTGAGCCTAGTTCTTTAAAATTATTCTTTAGGGAGACTTCTGGGGTCGGGGCATCAAGTATGGCCACATTTTAGCACAGCTCCTGACCATACCTGAATCCTTTTGGATCCCACAACCATCCGGACCCCATAGACCCCTGAATTGCCGCTGAAGATAGCCGGGGTGTTGGTGCCCACGATCCGCCAGTCATTTTCTGGATCCTCCCCGGGAGTCCGTGACGGTGAGTGGCGCCACATGGGGCCTGCATTTAGAGAAGCGGCGGCCATCTTGGAGGAATACCGCCGGAGCAAAAAGTGAGTCTGTTGACTGCGCCCCCAACTTTAGCTGCGGCGGTTAGTCAGGAGCTTTCGAACCGGTCTGCCCCACTTACTGACAGCTGAGACCTGCGACCGGCTTCACCACCATTGAGGAGGGCCCACGCCGCTATTGGGAGCGCGTGAATATCCGGCGCGACAGCCCGCACGCCTTCTCTGGACTTAGCCCCCACTGCTAGCCGTGGCGGGAAGTTGGGAGCGCCCACACCGGTCTGCTCCACTTACTGGCAGCCGGGAACTGCAACCAGCGTCCGCACGGCAGGAGGAAGGCCCGCATCACCGCCGGAGGTACGCTGAGGCCTGGCGTGGCGGCTCGCGCTCTCTCACTGGGCCCGGCCTCGCACCCTCGTGACTGGCCCCACTGCTGCCATCACTGGACACCACCCCGCCGCAGCGGGAGGAACACGGCGCTCCTGGGCTCACCCGGACCGACACCATCACCGGACCCAGGCTCGCACCTTGGTGACCGGCGACGCTGCTACTGCCGCCGAACCCGTCGCTCCCACATCACAGAGGAGGGAACACAAAGTCTCAGGCAGGTGGATGACAGGGACTCTCTCCCATTAAGGTCAGTGCCGGGGCTGGGGGGACATTGCCAGCTGCCTAATCCGGGCTAGGCAGCTCTGCTGGCGGACTCCTGGGCCCACAGCTGAGGCTCACCTCAATATAGCCCTTGCTCCCCCCTGGGTCTGCTGCGGCCTGCTTTGGGATGTGCTCCATTGAACAACTAAGCTCTCAGACTCTTCCCTGGCCCCCACAGGATCTTCTCCACTGTTCTGGGCGCTGCAGCAGGGCCTTTACCGAGGACTGGACGCTCCCTCCTCCCTCACCTCCACCTCGTGCATTTGCTGTGATCACCTGAGCCGCTGCTGTGGACTCAGCAGCTCTACCATCATAGTTTGACAGCTTTTACTTCCACTGGCTGTCCGCAGGTGGTCTGCACACGGACATTCTTATTTAACAAATACCTGGGAGTTCGTCGCCATCTACTGACTCTGAGCACGGGTACACTCCCTTTAGTCCCTCACCCACTGTCTTCCCATAATCAGCAGTCCAGACATATTACGCTGCACCATCTTACTTGCTCTGTTTGCGATTACTTGCTCTCACTACGTTGTATGTTAGTAACTGTTTACTGCCTCATCTCGTTGTAGTTAATCTCGCACTATGATGCATATGTCTGTTCTTATGTTGGTTAAATGAGTGTATGCCTGGCTTCCCATGCAGCCCAGTGACCGCTTTCTGATGTTTTAGTTTCTCTGGCTGGCCTTGTGACCTGCATCACAGGACCACCCATTCCTCCGCCTCAGTCTCCAGACCGGGAACTCAGCCGCCTGCCACTCCACAACAAGCGAGGAAAAGATCAGCTCTCAAATCTACCCCTCGGACACCCGCTCCCCCCATGTCCAATAATCTGCCACCTTCCAAGGACCGAGAACCAGTGGGGTCTCCTGCACTGTCCTCGCCTTCCCACTCCAACGGCTCAGATGCTTCTCCGTTCTCTGCGCTGGTCTTGGCGCAAGAGGTCTCCAAGTTGCTGTTGCCGGCCATGGATCGCCGCATGGACCTTATGCAATCGTCCATGGATCGCCACATGGACCTTATAAAATCATCTATCAACGCAGCACTGTCGCAAATAACGACAAATTCACAAAAAATTGAAGACCTAGAGTCTCGTTCAGCATCCATCGAGACGGCGGTATCGAGTCTGGAGGAGACTTCCTCATCGGCCCAGGAGACCATCAATGCGCTGCAGGAAAAATTAGATGACCTCGAGAACCGTGAAAGACGGAATAACCTGAGATTCATCGGTATCCCGGAGTCGGTGCTCCCCGAGTCCTTGGCAACATATCTGGTGGTGGAACTAGCTGGAGCCCTGGCCCTGAATCTTTCAAACGACCCTCTACAGGTGGAAAGGGTGCACAGGATTGGGGTCCGCAGGGATGGGGAGGCCCGTTCTAGGCCGGTGATAGCTCGCTTTCACAATTGGTCTGTCAAGGAACAATTCCTGCGGGCGTACCGGCGATGCCGAGAACTAAAGGTGGCCGGTGAGAGGATTATTATGTTCCAGGACTTTTCCAATAGGGTGTCCCTGAAGAGAAAAGCATACCATCCGGTCTGTAGTTACCTGCATGAACACAACATCAGATTTCAGCTGCTCTTCCCGGCAAAGCTTAAGGTCCTGGACAATGGTAGAATGATAACCTTTGACTCCCCGGAAGAGGCGGCAAGGCGGTTTTTACAGCAGGACGGAGATTAGCTACTGGAGTTCATCCTGACCCTCGGGAAGGCCAGCCACATAGTTCAATTTTGGCCCGGAGCGCTATAGAATACCTCAGGGAGAGGTCTTGTTAATGCTCCTAGCGCCCCTCTGGGCTATGGGCTGCATGGGTTGCCGCTTACTGCGGTACCTCGGTTCAATTTGTTATTGTTATTTTTGTTGTAGAATTTTGTGATGTTTACACACTTTTGTTGGGCTCCGCCGCTTTCCAGATTATATGTCGTCCTGGTCTGCTCCCCAGAGATGACATTTACTCGCCACCTCCCTCCCCCTCACCTGGATGGAGAAAGCACTCGCTGGGACGCTTGGACCCATCCTTGTTTACGGGTGTTCTCCTGCCGGCTTCCCTTGCTTAGGGATACGCCTCTCTAACTCTGGGCTGCCCCCCAGCTCCGCAAATAAATTTCCTTTCATGGAACGTTGCGGGCCTTAATATTCCAGAAAAACGCAGGCGCGTTTTGCTTCACCTTAAAAGACTGAAGGCAGACATTATATGTCTGCAAGAGACGCATTGGAGGACGAATAATTTCGTGCCCCTACAAGCCAGATGGTTGGACCCACCAGTACTGGCCAACTATTGCAATAAATCCCGTGGCGTGGCAATATATTTTCGAGCTGGCCTCGTGCAGTCTATTGCTGACCAGTATATTGATGAGAGGGGCAAATTTATATATCGAAGAGTGATGATTGCCAACCGGATGTACACCTTGGTCAACCTCTATGCTCCAAATGACTCCTTTTTTGCCGACCTCACCAATTTTCTGCTGCAGCGGGAACATGATAATTTAATCCTAGTGGGGGATTTTAATGTGGCCCCAGACCCCACCTTGGATATGTCCGGCACAGGTCGAGCCGCAGGGCCCTTCAACTCCTCGATCACATACCTCATGGACCACCTGGGTGTCTATGACCCGTGGCGACTCATGAACCCCACAGACCGATCTTTCACTTTTTACTCAGCCGTTCATGGTTCGGTTTCGAGGATTGATATGGCCCTGTTGTCTACGACTCTTCACTCAATGGTGATGCAGACGGATCTTCACCCTATTACTATCTCGGACCATGGTCCTGTCCAATTAGCTTTGGCCATCCCGGGCGGCCCCGCCATGGGCAGGTCATGGAGATTCCCCACTCATCTGTATGAATCAGATGACTTTAGAGTTTTTTTGAAAGCACAATAGTCTCAGTTTCTGTCGGACAATAAAGAGCATGCAGGGGATGCACCCTTGCTCTGGCTCACTGCGAAAGCGGTGCTGCGCGGCTTAATAATCAGCTACATGGGCATGAGGCATAGGGACGCGAATGAAAAGTTTAGAAGGCTACATGAGGACCTGCGTGCTGCCCAGCGACGATTCACAGCTTGCCCCTCGGCGCAAACAAAGGCGCGTTATACGGAAGCCCAGGACCTTTTGAGCACTTTCCTCAGTGGTCATGCGCGCTGGTAAGTCAGGGCCACTCAGAATCGATATTATAGGTGGGGGAATAGGCAGGGGAAGTTGCTGGCTGGCATGACTGCTCAATGGAAGCCGAGACCGCCAATAGCGGCAGTAAAGTGCCCCGAAACAGGCACCATCCTGACAGACGCTAAAGACATCGAGGATGCTTTTGTGGCTTATTTTGAGTCCCTGTATAGCGCCACCCCTTTTGATGCGGACCAGGCCGCGGGATTTTTGGATTCGGTGCGTACCCCAGGTCTTACCGAAGATCAGCGCTTACAGTTAGAATCTGACATCATCACGGAGGAGGTCTCGGCGGTAATTACTTCTCTAGCCAACGGTAAATCACCAGGGCCTGATGGCTACTTGGCAGAATTTTATAAAATCCTGAAACCCGATATTGTCCCCCATCTAACCCAGCTGTTCAACGATATCTACATCCGCTCTATCCCTATAGACTCTTTTTTCGACTCTAAGACGGTGCTGCTGCTGAGGGACGGGAAGGATCCTGCATCTTTAACATCATACCGGCCCATATCTGTAACGGGTTTGGTGGATTCGCTGGACCACCACAAGTGATGGTGTAAGCCACGCCAGGGAGCGGAGTCTAAGTAGCCCCCGGTATTCACCAGAGCCCGCCGCAAAGCGGGATGGACTTGCTGCGGCGTGAGGCTACCAGGTCGCTACCCCTGACGTGACTAGCTTGCGATGGCGGCCGGGGTAATGCGTGGTACCGAAATGTAATCCGGAGGCGTAGTCGGGGACAGGCAGGAGGTCAGGGCAGGCGGCAGAGGTTCGTGGTCAGAGGCAGGCAGACGGTCAGGGCAGGCGGCAAACAGGCAAGGTCAGGAAACGTAGCGGAACGGACTGGTACACGGATAATCATACAGGACTAGAACACTCTCAAGACTTGCTAAACACACACCAATGAACTGGCAAGGTGTGTTGGAGGCATATTCCTTAAATAGGACCAGCGCCCAGCAATAACCAATTACTGGGGTGCTGGCCCTTTAAATCCAGATCAGCCATCACGCGCCTTAGGAAACGGGTACGCGCGCGGCGGCCGGAACAGACAGGGGCAGCGTACACCAGAGCGTGGATGGTAAGTGCCGGTGCCCGGGCAGCAGGGGGATGGTCGCGGGCAGCCGCGGCACCTGCGCCAGAACCCCTGCGGGCAGGGGGGAGGCCGCGGAGCGCAGCGGTGCCCGCGTCCCCCATGACAGTACCCCCCCACCCTTAGGTCTCCCCCTCTTTTTTCGGAACCTAGCAAGGAGGTCAGGAGACAGGTTGGCCTCAGGTTCCCACGAACGCTCCTCCGGCCCGAACCCCTTCCAGTCAATAAGAAAGAACCGCTTCTCCTCACTGTTTTCTCCACCAGCACCTCCTTGACCTCAAAGATGTTATCAGAGTTGGCCACAGGAGAAGGCGAGACAGCCCCCCGGGAGAAGCGATTCAGCACCACAGGCTTGAGGAGAGAGATATGGAAGGCGTTCGGGACACGCAGAGTGGGAGGTAAGCGGAGCTTGTAGGACACCGGGTTTAACTGCCGAAGTACCACAAAAGGGCCCAAATACTTAGGGCCCAACTTGTAACTGGGCACCTTGAAGTGAATGTACTTGGCAGATAACCAAACCCTATCACCCGGCTTAAATATGGGCACAGGTCTCCGGTACCTGTCGGCCTGGACTTTGGTGCGAGAGGAGGCCCGTAGAAGGGCCTGTCATGTGACTTGCCAGAGTGACTTGATGTTCCATACTTGGGCATCCACGGCAGGAACGTCACACGAGGTGGGCAGAGGGAGAGGCGGGCGGGGATGTAGCCCAAGCACAACAAAAAAGGGAGAGGCTCCAGCGGACTCAGAGTCCAAGGAATTGTACGAAAATTCCGCCCAGGGGAGGAGGTCAGACCAGTTATCCTGACGGGCGGATACAAAATGTCGTAGGTAGGTCCCCAAAACTTGGTTAACCCTCTCTACCTGCCCATTGGTTTGAGGGTGGTATGCCGACGAGAAGTCCAGCTGAACCTGTAACACAGAGCCCGACAGAATTTTGACACAAACTGGACCCCCCTATCGGAGACAATATGTAACGGGAGTCCATGTAGCCGAAAAACGTGCTGAAAAAGTGTTGGGCCAATTGATGAGCGGAGGTTAACCCGGGCAGAGGGACAAAAAGGTTCTCTAAGATGGCTCAATCGGTCACCACCCAAATGACCGTGTTACCCGAGGAGGCCGGGAGGTCGGTAATGAAGTCCATGGCTATATGGGACCAGGGTTTTTCTGGCACTGGGAGAGGTAGCAGTAGACCCGTGGGTCTGAGGCGAGGGACCTTGTTACGAGCACAGGAGGTGCAGGCCAGGACAAAGTCTCTAACATCATGAGCAAGGGTGGGCCACCAGTAATAGCGAGAGATTAATTGAAGAGACTTATGCACTCCAGGATGGCCAGCAGTTCGGGAAGAGTGTCCCCACTTTAGAATACGAGGCCGCATGGCAGGGCGGACGTAATTTTTCCCCGGAGGTAGATGTTGAAGATCCACGGGGGCCGCCGTGAGGAGCCGTTCTGGAGGAATTATGTGCTGCAAAGGCGATTCTGAGCCCACAGTGTCCGAGGATCTAGAAAGGGCATCCGCCCTGACGTTCTTCTCAGCTGGCCGAAAGTGAAGGAAAAAGTCAAAGCAGGCGAAGAAGAGGGACCACCTGGCTTGATGAAGATTTAGTCATTGAGCAGACTGAAGATAAAGGAGGTTTTTGTGATCCGTGAAGATTTCGAAGGGATGGCGAGCCCCCTCCAGCAAGTGCCGCCATTCTTCTAGGGCTAACTTTATGGCCAGTAATTCACGAACTCCAATCGAATAATTTCGCTCGGCTGGAGTGAAGGTTTTTAAGAAGAAGCCGCAAGTACGCAGTTTTCCAGAGGCAGACTTCTGTAAGAGGACAGCTCCTACACCCACTGAGGAGGCGTCCACCTCAAGGACGAACGGACGCTGCGGGTCTGGGCGAGACAGAACAGGAGCTGAAGCAAATGCGGATTTGAGGCGCTCAAAGGCTTCTTGAGCTTCTGGAGGCCAGGATTTGGGGTTGGCATTTTTCTTAGTCAGAGCCACCAGCGGGGCCACGAGCGTGGAAAAGTGCGGGATAAACTGTCTGTAGTAATTTGCAAAGCCCAGAAAACGTTGGATAGCCCGAAGGCCCACTGGTCGAGGCCACTGTAATACTGCAGACAGCTTAGAGGGATCCATCTGGAGACCTTGATCCGAGACAATGTACCCTAGGAAGGGCAACAAGGTGCGCTCAAACAGGCATTTCTCCAGTTTGGCATATAACTGATGGTCTCGGAGACGTTTGAGCATCAGGCGGACATGGTGGCGGTGAGTCTTAAGGTCAGGAGAGAAGATCAGGATGTCATCCAAGTAAACTATGACACAGGCATAGAGGAGGTCGCGGAAGATCTCGTTGACGAAATTCTGGAAAACTGCCGGAGCGTTGCAGAGGCCGAATGGCATGACCAGATATTCAAAATGCCCATCTCTGGTGTTGAAAGCCGTTTTCCACTCGTCGCCTTTACAGATACGGAGCAGATTGTATGCTCCCCGTAAGTCCAACTTGAAAAAAAATTTTGCGCCGCGCAGGCGATCGAACAGCTCCGAGATCAGAGGAAGGGGGTATCGATTTTAGATGGTGATTTTGTTAAGCACCCGATAATTGATAAAGGGTCGTAGAGTACCATCCTTCTTTTTGACAAAGAAGAAGCCAGCCCCCGCAGGCAAGGAAGACTTGCGTATGAAGCCCTTACGAAGGTTCTCCTGAATATACTCCATCATAGCTTTAGTCTCCGGGATGGAAAGGGGATAGACTCTGCCTCGGGGAGGAGTACTACCGGGTTGCAAGTCAATAGGACAATCAAACGGCCGGTGCGGGGGGCAGCGTTTCGGCCTGTCTTTCAGAAAAAACGTCGGCAAAGTCTCAGTATGAGTGGGCAGACCTGACAGAGGAGAACCGGAAGGCATCGCGAGTGGCACGCAGGGGCCCATCGGATAATTTCGCCCGTGTTCCAGTCCAAGGTGCATGCTCTTGCAACCAAGGTAGGCCCAGGAGAATTTCGGCAGAGGACCGAGGCAGGACCAGCAGCTCCAGAGTTTCCTTGTGTAGAGCGCCTATCTGTAAACAGAGGGGCACCATGCAGAACCAAATAGCGTCCTTTAGGCATTCGCCCACTGACGGAGGAGACGAACATGGGTTCTGCAGAGGGGTCACCGGGAAAACGAAACTTGGAGACCAGAGCTTGGCTGACAAAATTTCCAGCGGACCCCCGAATCAAGGAATGGCGGTGGCTTGGAAGGTGCTGTCCGGTGAAATTCCAGAGTACAGGAATGGTAAGACGGAGAGAGGCCGCACTGACACCTAGGGATGCCTCTCCTGCGAACCCTAAGGTGCGCGAGTTTACCGGACGCACCGGACAGTCTCCAATGAAGTGGCCAGAACCGCCACAGTAGAAGCATAACTGCCTCAGACGACGCTGCGAGTATTCTTCCTGGGACAAGTGGGCTCTCTCGATTCGTATGGATTCATCCTCCGAAACCCTTGGCAGAGGTAGTGGAGATTGTTGAAAGACGGGAGCCAAACGAGGTAGCCGGCGTGGACGGGCGACCTCCCGTTGAAGGTGGAGTTCTTGTTGTCTCTCCGCAAACCGAATGTCAATTCGGGAGGCCAACTGAATCAGATCATCCAGAGTGGATGGCAGGTCAAGGCCAGCGAGCTCATCCTTAATATGGCCCGAGAGACCTTGCCAGAAGGTTGCCACCAAGGCCTCATTATTCCAATTCAATTTAGAGGCAAGTGTGCGGAACTGCACGGAGTAGTGACCCACAGTGGAGTCGCCCTGACGGAGCAGAGCCATGGCCGCGGAGGAGGTGCGGCCAGGTTCCTCAAAGACGGTGCGGAACCCCTGGAGGACGGCTTGCAGATTAGCCGTCAGCGGATCTCCTCGGTCCCATAACGGAGTGGCCCAGGCCAAGGCTTTTCCCGACAAGAGGCTAATTATAAAGGCTTCCTTAGCCCGCTCGGTGGGGAATTGGTGCCCCAACATCTCCAGGTGGATGGAGCATTGACTAATGAAGCCACGGCATTTCCTGGGATCTCCATCATAGCGTGACGGTAGCGGCAGTTGTAGGGAAGGTCCTGATGCAGGAGCACCTAGTGCTGGCGAGGCGGCGACTGCCGCAGACAGAGGTAGACGAGCTGCAAAGTTCTGCATCATGGCCGCGAGCTGGTCAATACGCTGGCACTGCTGGGCGACAGCCGGCGAGACGTCCCCGAGAACGGGCAAGGGTACCCTGGCGGAATCCATGGCCAGTTCGTACTGTAACGGGTTGGGTGGATTCGCTGGACCACCGCAAGCGATGGTGTAAGCCACGCCAGGGAGCGGAGTCTAAGTAGCCCCCGGTATTCACCAGAGCCCGCCGCAAAGCGGGATGGACTTGCTGCGGCATGAGGCTACCAGGTCGCTACCCCTGACGTGACTTACTTGCGATGGCGGCCGGGGTAATGCGTGGTACCGAAACGTAATCTGGAGGCGTAGTCGGGACAGGCAGGAGGTCAGGGCAGGCGGCAGAGGTTCGTGGTCAGAGGCAGGCAGACGGTCAGGGCAGGCGGCAAACAGGCAAGGTCAGGAAACGTAGCAAGACGGACTGTTACACGGATAATCAGACAGGACTAGAACACACTCAAGACTTGCTAAACACACACCAACGAACTGGCAAGGTGTGTTGGGGTGTATACCTTAAATAGGACCAGCGCCCAGCAATAACCAATTACTGAGGAGCCGTCACGCGCGCGCGCGCGCCTTAGGAAACGGGTACAGGCGCAGCGGTCGGAACACACAGGGGCAGCGTACACCAGAGCATGGATGGTAAGTGCCGGTGCCCGGGCAGCAGGGGGATGGTCGCGGGCAGTCGCGGCACCCGCGCCGGAACCTCTGCGGGCAGGGGGGAGGCCGCGGGGCACAGCGGCGCCCGCCACCCCCATGACAATATCCCTGCTGAACCAGGAGTATAAGATCCTAGCCAAAATTATTGTGAACCGACTTCAGAAATTTCTGCCAGTCATTTCACATCCCTGCCAGTCGGGTTTCATTTCTAATCGACACTCGACCAGGAATGTACGGTTGGCTGTGGAGGCAGCATCAGCAGCACAGGACTTTGGCCACCCGGTGTCCATGCTGTTAAGCTTGGACGCGGAGAAGGCCTTCGACAAGGTCTCATGGCCTTTTCTGGCTGCCACGCTGGGGCGCCGGGGGTTTGGGTCTGTGTTCACTTCCTTCCTGTCCCTCATGCAGTAGAACGTGACTACGGCCCTCCTCCTGAACGGGCGAACATCCCCGCTCAATGATCTGTTCCGCGGGGCGAAGCAAGGATGTCCCCTCTCTCCCATTTTATTTAACCTCTCCATTGACCCCCTTCTATATCACGTCACCCAATCTCAAACGTTTTCGGGAATTCAGCTAAACGACTGCGCGATAAAGCTGGCGGCCTATGCGGACAACCTGCTACTGATGGTCTCCAACCCCAAAACCACCTTGGTGGCAGTGTTGCAGGATATTAAAGCGAGGGGAGACCTCTCTGGGTACAATATAAACATTGACAAGAGCGAAGGCCTTCTACTTAGAGGACCATCGCATCCATTATGGGCCTCCTCCCATCATATCCGTTGGTGCACTTCCAGCATAAAATATTTAGGTATCCTCATACCCCGGCACCCAACAAAATATACCAGGGAGAACATCGGTAGATATGTAATGGCGCTGCAACACACTCTTAAGAAAGGGGGCGTCTATCCCGCTATCCTTTATGGGACGAGCCAACTTGCTCAAAATGGTGGAGAACCTACGCCTCCTGTATTTGTTTAATATGCTACCGATATATCTCAATCCCAAGGAGTTTACCGTCCTTTTTCTGAACTTTGTTGGGGGGGCAAACGGCGTGCCACTCCTCTTCACATTCTTCATCAGCCTAAAAATTCTTGGCGTCTTGGCTTCCCCCAATATTAAGTTTTTACAAATTTTGCAGCCCTGGGACGATAAACTTGAGGACTTGTGCCAGGCCTCAAATGTATTTACCACAGCCGGTGGGATGGTCTGTTCATGCCGGGGTTCTTCTCTTGTAAATTTCTTGCATTTATCTTATGTGGAGCTTCCATCTGATGTTAAGAATAATGTCCTTCTCATCCCGGTTTGGAAGGGCATGAAGAAGATCCAATGCTAAAGGGCCTGTTCACCAGACCACTCGCTTTAAACATTCCCTTAATCAGAAATCCCCGTTTCCAGATGGGTCCCCCACACGGCTTTGTTCTGGCGGGTGCATGATATGGGTCTGTCTTGACTCGCGCAGTGGGTGGACCCGACTGCTAGACGGACTTATTCACTTCAGGAACTCCAGTTGCAGTTTCCTGACCTTGCAATCCCTTTCTTCACGTATCTTCAGGCAAAAAGCTTCCTCAATTCCGTCCTCCCACATATTTCGGAGGCGGAATGGAGTTCAGATTTTTACAAGACCGTGGGAGACCGCCGACAAGACGCTCTCATCTCTTGGTACTCTATAGATATCTGCTAGGGGGCATTGACTATGCACAAACCTCCCTGCAACTCTCCGCACTGGGAGCAGTTGACCCAACCCTGTCTCCCGAATACCATAAATTTCGGGCGCTTGCAGATTTCCTTTTAAAATTCCTTCCCCGCGTCTCCCATATATTGAGATGTCTCTTAAGGTGGTACACAATGCTTATCTGACGCCCCCCAGGGGACATAGAATGGGGCATAAAGCTCAAGTAAATGCTTCAAGTGCGACACGCTGGATGCTGACCTCTATCATTGCCTCTGGCATTGCTCTAAAATTCAACAGTACTGGGTGGATGTGGCATCTCAGGCGCAGCGATATCTTGGGCGTGCGTTCACCCCTACCGCGCAATGGGCCCTTTTTGGGTTTGTGGACATTGAGTCCGGGTCATATACTAGGAGGGAGAAGAGGCTTTTGCATGTCCTGTCAGCAGCGGCGCGAAAGGCAATCTTGCAGGTGTGGAGCCAACCGGCGAGCCCTACCAGACAACTTTTCCTCGAAAAGACCTTTTTCTTGCTGTAAATGGACTGTATAGAGGCTTTGCAGCGAAATGAACAAAAAGTTACAGTTTTTTGCCTTGTGGCAGACGGTGCTAGATACATTGCCGGCCCCAATTCGGGAAAAGATACGATCCTGCTTTGGAATGACAGGCTGGTATCTGGCTCAACAATTACAGGGCACTGAGCTAATTGCTCTCCAGATCCTGGTTCTTTGCTCGATAGAGTCAGATTGGAATCCCTATTCTTACTCTAAAATTTGTTTTCCAACAAAGATGCCCGCTCAATGTTTAATGTGGCATTGAGCTGGGGTTGGGTGGCCCCTCTCTAAACTAACCGTGAAAGGGGGGGGGAGCTGGCGAGTATCTCGGAAGATGATGGCGGATTGGGGGATGTATTGGAGCAGAATTGTTTGTTTGACTTATATGTTTAACCACTCAGTTAATTATGTGACTTACCTAACTTGTTTCTGAGAGTTTCTGCCCACGACACCTGAGCCATTGCCGTGGACACTGTGATTCGGGACTTTCCTGTTATCATGGGGCAGTTCATTCTCATGTTGATTTCTAGTTGGAAAAAGATTATGAAAATTGAAGTCTTCACAGCCAATTGCCTGCCTGCGTGCAGAGATTTTGGCGGAAATATGTTACTACTGTATTCATTCCTATGTTTTATTTTATTTGAAGACTCGTAATAAAAACAAGTTTAAAAAAATATATATATATTCTTTAGGATCCTCCACCTAGCATGTATTCTGTCATTGTTTCCAACATGGACCACAACAGCTGGGTCATCGCCAGCCCCTCCCAGTAATTTATCCACCCGGTCCACCACATGCCGAATCCTGGCAACAGGGAGACAGCAAGCCATTCGGTTGAGGCGGTCCTGGCGACAAATTATTCTATCCGTCTTCCTGATTATATAATCCGCTACAACTACTAACTGTCTTTTCCTACCTGCAATCCCACCCCCGACTACTGGTTGGGCTGCTCTTCCGGCTGCAAGGAAGAGCAGTGTCCATTAGGGCTGCCATTTCAGAGACAGAAACCCCAGCAATAACACCCAACTTGGCAATTTTTCTTTTGGGAAACTCAGGAGGAGAAGTGGCCTTCCTTTTTCTGGTACCCCTAGAACTCCCCCTGTCTACATTAACCCAGCTCCACGACTCTTCCTGAGTGTCGCAATTTGCTCCTCCAGGTCTAAAATGCGAGCTACCAGAGTAGCAACATGCTCACATCTGCTACTGCGGTATTCACCCTGGATCTCTTGCTCCAGTAGTGCATACATATGGCAGATTGTGCACTGCTTGGAAATTGCCATGAAGCCGCCCATTATCCTGGTGCAACAGCAATGAAGAGAGAAAAAAACAAAAGTTGAATAAAGTATTAAATAAAATAGGTTTGTTTACGTACCCGATTTTCTCTCCGTTTTTAACTTCGGTTTTTTAACTCAGCACTCTGTTCCCAAGCAATTTGAGCCAAACAGAGCCAGCCCAAATT
>JAODAL010063978.1:0-18957 GCA_025379985.1 Phyllomedusa bahiana
AATGAAAAACAAAGCTGCAGTGCGCCAAAGTCAAAAACACAACTTTTATTTATTTGGGAGATAAAAGAATTTTTGGCACCTTTCAATTCCCTGTTGGTGACTATAAAATTGCTGTTCGATAAATCACGCTATCTGAATGAACAAATCTGGACTGGGAAAATGCAAAAACACACTGTTATGTTTTCGTATAATAAAATTGATTTTTTGGTACCTTTCAATTCACCGTGGTGACTAAAAAATTCTGTAAAAAATAAAATTTTCCCCGCTTCGAATAACAAAGCTGCAGTGCCCAAAGTCAAAAAACACGTACTTTATAGATTGGATGATACAAGGTTTTTTGGGCACCTTTAAATTTTCACCTGGTGACTATAAAATTGCTGTATAAAATATAATGCAAGTATCCCAATAAAAAAATCTGGAGGGGGCAAAAGTGCAAAAAACCGTATCTTTTTAAGTTTTCTGATGATAAAAGGGTATTTTTGGCCCCTACAACCTGTGCGACACAAGATTGTTTGATTCTTTTTTAAAGGGAAGGTGGATATATCAACAATGGTGGAAATGGGAAAATTGAAAAAGAAAACCTATCTGAAATGTATACTTAAAAAAAAAAAAAGTTGATTTTGCCCCAACAAAACCTCAGTAACAAAATAAATGTAACCTAATATAATTCACACTGCCCAATACCAGGAAAATTTCAATAGAAACGTTAATAATGAAGATACAGTGCAATTCTACACTAATCTTGGTGAACTTACCGTGCCCTTTTTATAGAGCTGTCTTGTTCCCAGGGAACCCCCCCCCCCCCCCCTCCACCCCCGTACTTTATACGATAATGCGGTTTTTAAAATTCTCTAGCTAACAACCTAAAATTTTCCCAAAAGTCTAATCTAACTAACAGCTAATAGTAGAGGTTTCTTTTTTTTCAAAAATATATGATTTCTCTGATTATTTTGGAACATCAGACGCACGCCAAACTAGAAAGAAACCTGAAGACACGAGGCAGAACAGAGGGCTGTTCTATGTTAAAACGGGCTGTATTTTTTCCAGCCAATCGCAACCATACAAAACCCATCATGACGTCGCCACAACATCAACCCCTCTATTCTGTAAGCTGATTGGCTGGCCCCAAAAATGTCGGGAACGCGAAAATGGCCGATATTAAAGATTATGCGCAGATTTTTTAACTAAATTATTGCGGATCGAAAAATCCGTTACCATAAAAACCTGCCGATTTCAACTTTGTCGATAAAAATCGCTCAACACTATTCAAAACCAATTAGCAATTGACCTTTTTACTTGATACATCTTACCAGTATACAAAGTGCCGGTATGAATAGACAAAGTTCTTAGCTTAAAAGTGTCCTAAAGTTCAGGTAAAAGACAGAAACTTTTTTTTATACAGTGGTTGAGGCACTTAGGAGAGGTATTGGAAGCAACTTATGGACTGTTTGCCTGTATGATTATTGTCTTAACTTGGAAAATTACTTATTTGGCTGAAGCTACCTGGAGTACAGAAAACAAGATGCTACCATAGCAGCGGCTCATCTGGAAACACAGAATGTTGGCATGCTGAAATCTAGCTTGCCTGATCTTTTTTTCTTGACAGGGAACATTCAATAGGTCGCTTACACATTACTGTAACTTATCAGGGATCTGCCCCCAAAATGAGCCCACTACTTTTTATGGCCACCTCTATTGGCAGGTGTACAGACTGTCTACATAAAGCCACTTAAGTGCAAGGCAGGGTTTTTAACAAATAAAACAAATTGTTATCCAGCCCGGGAAAAAGTTACAAATGTAACAAAATAATTGAAAGCTTCATCTTAAAGGGGTTTTCTCGCTACAGTGATTCAACTTACCTCAGTCCTGTTTTCTTGGTTTCATCCAGGGATATATGCTGATTGCCAGATTGGAGTCAGGAAGGAATGTTTTCCCCTAAAATGAAGACAATTGGCTTTTACTCCATGGGATTTTTTCCCTTCCTTTGGATCAACACTATAGCACAATACACTGAACTGGATGGAAATCTGTGTTTTTTCAGCCTTCCAAACTATGTAACTATCTGTAACTATGTAACTATGAATTCAAGGGCATGTTTACTGGCTTCTACTGGCCTGCAGTGATGCGCTGCTGAGGACAACAGGTCTGTAGCTAAAGTGACCAGTGCTGGCAGCCTATCAGGAGAGATCAAACAGGTCTATAGCTATAGTGACCTGAGGAGCTGATGCAGCCCATACAAGAGGGGATATCTAGGAATAGGTAGGACACTGTTAATGGATACATATTGCAAAGTGAATGTTTTTGCAAGATCTTAAACATAAAGAGCAATCCTTATAGCAAGACAACACCTTTAATCTACATTTATTGAATGTTACAATTTGTAGCGGGCGGTAGAAAGTTAAGATCTAACATTTTTGTTTCCACATTTATGCTTGGCATACATATGTGACATGTTGCATAAACTTAATACATGCCATTACAGAGTCCATATATAGGCATCTATCACTAAATACATTTAGCGACTGGTCATTAACCCCTTACCATCACAGCCAGTTTTGACCCCATTTTTGAAATCTAACATGTAACACTTTATGTGAGAATAACTTTTTGACACTTGTACCTATCCAAGTGATTCAAAGATTATTTTCTTACTGTGCTTTAGGTTAGTAAGAAATTTTGGTCAAAATAATCCTTGTTTATTTGTGAAAAATATCAAAATATTATGTAAATTTTGAAAAATTTGCCATTTTCAAACAGACAGCTATTGTAGTTATAGTTATAGTCAAAATAGTTTACAACTAGCATATGTCTACTGTAGGTTGGCACCATTTTGTAAATGTCTTTTTTTTAAGAAGTTAGGGGGCTTAGAGATTTAGTAGTAATTGTTCACATTTTCAAGAAAATTTACAATATAGATTATTTTTTACGTACCAGTTAAGTTCTGATGTAGATTTGAGGGGTCTGCATGTTACATACCCCAATAAATGACTCCAATTAAGAAACTATGCTCCTTAAAGTATTTAAACAGTGTTTAGGAAGTTTATTAACCCATAAGGTATTTTACAGAAATTAAACCAAAATGGAGATGACATTTTAGTTCAGATTTTCAATATTTATCTATTACTCACTGCAAAATGGTAGATGACAAGGGAAATGCAACTCAACATACATTCCCTCAATTCTGCAATTTTTAGAGCTATCCCATATGTGGCCCTCATGCGCTTTTTGACTCAACCACAAGCCTCAGAGTAGGAAGAGCACTTGCCGGAATTTGCGGTCTCATTTTCAATACGATTTTCTTTAGACATCATTCCAGGTTTTTGGGCACTCTAAGGTGCTAAAATGTAATAAACACCCCTAAAAAGACCCCATATTTGAAACTATACACCCCTTAAGGAATATATCCAAGGTTGTAATCAATATATCAACCCCACAGATGTTTAACAAATCTTTTTAGCATTAGCCTGTGAAAACAATCATCCTACAATCAGCTATTTTAGCTGAAAATGTTTAATTTTTACAAGAAATCTCATAGAAAAATGCACACCAAAATGTATTACACAATTTCTTCCAAGTACAGCAGTACCCTATATGTGGGTGTAAACTGATGTTTGGGCGCATGGCACGGTGTAAAAGGGAGGGAGCACTATTTGGCTTTTGGAACGCAGATTTTTATTGGAGCCATGTTGCATTTTCAAAGCCCCCAAAACTACCAGAAAAGGTGAAACCTTCCAGTCAACCCATTTTGGATTCAACACCCTCATTGATCTCATATAGAAGTGTATCGGACCCACAGGTGTTCCATAGTTTTTTTTGTACTATTGGGCCATGAAAATGAGGGAAAAAAATGCAGTTTGTTTTTTGGGCTTCACTTTTACAGTGTTTGTCGTACGGTATAAGTGACATGACAGCTTTACTATGCTGGTCAGTTTATTTGCAATGATATAAATTTTATATTGTTTTTAATGTTTTATTACTTTTACACTAAGAAATGTGTTTATAAAATATTGAGTTTTTATATCTGGATAATCTGATAGCCATAACTTTTTTATTTTTCTGTATATAGAGCTGGTTATGGGCTTGTTTTTTGCATGATGAGTTGATGTTTTTATTAATACCATCATGGGATTTGATCACTTTATATTAAGATTTTTGTGAGGCGTTTTGAACAAAATACAGCAATCCTGGTAGTGCTTTTTATTTTTTACAGCATGAGCCGTTCTGTATCAATGACAGGCTAGCTTTACTCAGCAAGTCAATACAATTACAGCAATACCCAATTTGTATATTTTTTTGTTTTGCTGCTTTTACACAATATAAAGGAAAATATGTTTCTGCATCACCATAGTCTGAGAGCCATAACTTTTTTATTTTTTATGTGTACAGAGCTTGTTTTCTTGTGGGATGAGTTTATATTTTTATTGGTATCATTTTTGGAGGCATGTTGATCACTTATAAATCCGTTTTTTGGAAGACAAGTTGATAAAAACACTACAATACTAGTAGTGTTTTATATTTTTATTTTTAACAGTGCTTACTGTGTAGTATATGTGACAAGTTATTTTTATTTTGTGGGTTGATACAATTATGGAGATATTCAATTTATATAGTTTTTTTTTTACGTTGAAGCACTAATACCACTTTTTTATATTGTGTAAAAACATATTTATGCATCACTATCTTCTTGTAGCCATAACATTTTTATTTTGTATACAGAGCTGTGTAATGGGTGTATTCGTTGCGGAATGACCTGACATTTAAATTGGTACCACTTTGGCTTTTTATTTAAGTTTTTGATCGCTTATTTAAGTTTTTTATTCCATTATACATGCTGCGCAGTTCTGTGACTTTTTTTTCTTTTTACGATGTTCATCCTGCGGATTATTTTATGTGACAGTTTAGGGTGGATCGTTACGCACATGGCGATAACAAATATGTGTACTTTATTTATTTTTGACTTTTTTTTGGGGGGGGGATTGGTGTTTGTACAGGGGAAAATGGCGGTGTATGTTTTTATTTTATTTTCTGTGTTTGTTACTTTTTTAACTGTTTTTGCACTTTTTCAAATTTTGTATTGTATCAGGCATATAATAGAGAGCAGTACATAGCACAACTGCAATGTACTGGTCTCTATAGTAATTGTTAATCACTATGCTTGGCACATTGATGTCACACACAGCCTGGAAGTGTTTCTTATAATCCTGGGTTGTGAGGTGAGACATCACGGCAGCAGATGGAGGCAGCTAGAAAGTTACTCACCGGCGGCCGGAGCTCATTCCAGCCGCTGGTGATGCAGCATGGGGCCAGTTGTAATATACAGCTGGTCTCATGTTGTGATCATGCGGGCCCACACGATGTTCCACTAGGATGTACTGGTACATCCAATGTTGGGAAGGAGTTAATAATTCATTTAGATATTATTGTTCAATGAATACATCCCATCATATCTCGACTTAAGAAGTATCACTCTATTACCTTCTGGGAAAACCCCTAAAGTAATATGAGACTAAAATGCAAATCCTTACATGTGTGTGTAAATCTTTTATGTGTGTATATGGAAACTGGAAAAGAAAGCAATTTTGGTCCTTTCATCCATTCTGAAGCAGTGAACATTCATTGTTCACCTGACAGCTCAAGCCAATTACAGGCTAGATATGTCACGTGCACGTGATGTTGTGGCTTGTGATTGGCTGGACCTGTTCACTGCTACAGCCTGGATGAACGGACTGGCAGCTGGGAGTGATAGACGAACGAGCATTGGTCAGTCCCGGAACAACCCCTTAAGAGCATAGTCTGGTTAAAGTAAGGTCTCAACAGCCATGAGTGACAGATCACTCTATTGATAGCTCTGTGAGGCTTTCTGGATTGTGGCTGCAAGAGTCAACGTTGGTGGGTAGCCTGTAAACGAACAAAATGTGAACACAAAGGAGATCTGTGCTGCTACCTTACTGAATGTGATATCTGCAGCCATGTAAAATAGATTCCTGTGTATCATGGAGCAGCAGCAAAAGGAGATTAGGAAAAGCACCAGAGGTGGAACTATCGCCATAGCAGTCGTAGCAGCTGTAACAGAGCCAGCAGCCACAAGGCCTGGCCACTGAATTCTGCCTCAGATTGCAAGGGCCCTCTGTCCCGAGGCAGGTCCTGGGGATCTGCGCAGTCAGTTAAAGCCTTTAGCAAAGCAGAGAGCAGCAACCTGCTCCCTGTCGCACTATTCAGCCTACTAGGTTTAAGACCTTAGGCCTTAGACCTACCAGATGTCGGTCACTAGTGCTGATGTAGGTGGTGCAATGTTGTTACATTTTAATGCCACCTATGCCAGGCTTCACATGGAGAAGCCGGCTTTCCACTCATTAGAGGAACGGGGAAAGGTGAGTATAATTATTTGTTTCAGTTATGAGGTCCTACCTACCTACTTGGGGCCTTGACTACCTACCTGAAGCCTCTACCTAACTAACTTTGGCCCTGTCTGACTGACTGCCTACCTACTTACCTAGAACTTTGTCTACCTACACAGGGCCTTGCCACCTGCCTGCCTACCTACCTGGGAATTTGTCTTCAGATACCTACCTATCTGGGGCTTTGACAACCTACCTGAAGCCTTTTCTATGTATGTACCTGGGGCCTTGCCTAGCTGGGGTCTTTTCTGTGGTTGGCCCTACCTACCTACCATCCATGTAATTGGTTGTCTATCTACCTAAATACCGAGTAGGGGGTGGGGGCTTCCTGTTTAATAATATGGATTTGGCTAACTAATTTGGGGAGCTACCAGCTTAATTGAAGCTACCTATCTAAAAGGGGGAGTCTGCCTATCTGTAGAGCAATATTTAATATTCTTGCTGCCCTAGGCATTTTAGAATGTTGTCAGCCAAATGCTGATTGGAGTTTTTGCATTTTTTAGGTTTCCCCTCTGGATGCAATACTTAAATAAACACTCCCCAACAACATCCCTCATTAACTATTTTATTAAATTGTTTTGTGTTGTTTTAGTGTATTTTTTTACTATTATTTTTCCAGTGTTAACAAAAGAGGTGTCTGATAAACGTTTCTCTATTACAAGTGCTGGGGCTTAGTGTCGGCCAGCAGAGTTTTTTTTGTCACCCAAGACTGACACCCAGCCCTAGAGCTAGTAATACAGAGACATCTGTCAAACATCAATATTACTAAAACTGGAATAAAATGGTAAAAGAAACACACTGACACAACACAAAAACACTTTATTTAAATAAACACTCCATGAAACGACCCCTCACTGACCATTTTATTAAAGAAATGATTATAGCCCAACGGGGACATCTGAAGAAAAAAACAGAAACACAACCAAAAACATGACAGTACTAAACTCCATCCCTTGCATCCCCTGGATATCATGCATCATGCCTGCAGCTGATCTTCTGGGATGCATCGAAAAGAGTTCAAACTGCACAATATTATTCTGACTGGTTCAGTCCATAGATGTACTACAATCTCCTAGAGGGTAGTCTTCTGGTCCTCCCCATGCCACCAGGAAACTCTGACTCTCAGCTATGACCTGTACCTGCTCTCCCAGCCATGGGAAGTTTGTACAGAGACGGGGAACAGTGAGGAAGGTGCTGGAAAAGTGAGGATTCTAGGACATTTTTGTGCAAATTCTGCAGGGAGGAGTGGTTGCCGGGAGAAGTTATGGAAATATATGGAGGTCTGGACCGGATAGAGAAGAAAAGGCAAAGTGAATGACTTGTCAGAGAAATGTCCCCTGTGAATCCCTGGATGTAAGTGCACTGTAGTCACTTACATGTCTGCAGAGCCTTAGTACACTGGTAATTACTACTATATGGTAATTGTTTTGTGGTAATATTGGTCTTTGTACACTGATCTTTATTCAGCAATAGTATAGGGGTATTAATCAGACACTATGTGGTGGTAATTTGAGGTTATGTTCTGGTGGTATATTTGGGTCCCTATGTAGTAGTATTATTGGTAATGTTGGTCTTGGTGTAGTGGGATTTGTATGGTGATATGTATAGTGAGGTTTTGGCTCCTTGTATTATTTGGTGGTTGCATGACTATTATTAACATATTAATAGGTACTGGTAAATGTTTGTGGTGGGGGGAGAGAAGCCCATCCAAGCATTTGCTATTCGGCCCGGGCTTCTCTAGTTGCAACCCTGCGTGTCACAGCTTTCTGCTCAGCGTGGTGTTTCTGCCATTCGTTCTTTGTGAAGGCAGTGAGAAACTCAGATGAACCCTCTATAAGTGGTAATGTTCTCCTCCAGTGTGTTAACTCTTAAAAATCAGGGTTGCTTAAAAAACTCTTAAAAATTTTTTTCTAACAGGTTACACTTTGAAAGCAGCAGCATTTTCATCCTTTATCTGGGCTGCATAATATACATGGACATCTTTACATAGCCTATAAGTAACATTATTTTAAATTATGTAAAGTTTAGGCCCCTGACAGGAATTGAGGGCAATTGTTACCAATATGCATATACTTGAGTCACTGCCCATTGGGATGCATTGCTGAATTTATTTACCATATTTGTAATTCACTTTTGACAAATTTATGAGAAAAATGGGTACACTGATTTTCCCATTGAATTCTAAGGACCAGTGACTTGAAACTGCAGACAGTTTGTTTGCTCAGAATCCTTTCCGAACACAATATCTGAACACTTTGCTATTAAGATGCTGTACATAATTAACTTTTTCCCCCATAGCTGGCACCTTTCAGAGAAGAAGATGTGGTCTGCCAGGTTGAAAGAAAAACTATTTCCCTTTAAAACTAAGGGATATCATCCAATGATGCTAATGCAAAGTATTTGAATAAAGTCTTATAATTTCATCCAATGTCACTTTCTGTGTTTTTCTCAAAACCAATTGGTCCTATTTAATTACAGTAGTTATCTAATCCCATTGTAAAATAATGACTCTGTCTACATGTTAGATTAAGGCAAAGCTCTGACATCTGTAAACACAGGTTTTCAAACTATTTGAATACTCTCTGGAGATGTCACTCACTACTGCAAGTTTTACAATAAGCAACCAGATGTTTTGTTTTTTTTTTCAAATTCAAAAAATGAAGTAAAACCATGAGACTATGCACAGAGCTGAAATGCAATTCTGACCAGTAGTTATCTGCAGTGCCCAATTTGCCATTTTCCCTCCATGCTGTAATGTAACTCATTAGTGTTACAAGGTTTCAGCTGTGAATGAAGAGCAGGTGTGTTAAATTTAGTGTTATTGCTCTCACACCCTCTCATACTGGTTACTGGAAGTTCAACATGTCGCCTCATGGCAAAGAACAGTTCAAAGACGGCCTAAGCTATGAAAAGATTGCCAAAATCCTGAAATTGAGCTGCAGCCCGGTGGCCAAGACCATACAGTGACAGTGGTCAAGGCAGATTCTACTCAGAACAGGCCTCCCTATGGTTGACCAAAGAAGTTGCGTGCACATGCTCAGCATCTTTTAAAATAAATGTATGAGTGCTGCTAGCATTGTTAAAGAGCTTTAAGGGGTAGGAGTTTAACCTGCTAGTGTTCAGGTCATATGCCACACACTGCACCAAATTGATCTACATGGCTGTCTTCGCAGAAGGAAGTCTTTTCTAAAGATGATGTACAAGAAAGCCTGTAAACAGTTTGCTGAAGACAAGCAGACTAAGGACGTGGATTACTGGAACCATGTCCTGTAGTCTGATGAGATTAAGATAAATTTATTTGGTTAAGATGGTGTCAAATGTGTGTGGCGGCAAGCAGGTGAGGAGTACAAAGACAAGTGTGTCTTGCCTACAATCACGCATGGTGGTGGGAGTGTCATGGTTTGGGACTGCATGAGTGCTGCTGGCTGTGGGGAGCTACAGTTTATTGCAGGAACCATGAATGCCAACATGTTCTGTGGCATCAGTATGTCAGAGCATGATCCCCTCCCTTCAGAAACTGGTCTGCACAAAAGTATGAAACATGATATTGACTCCAAAGACACTTCTAAGATAACCACTGCATTGCTAAAGAAAATAAGAGTAAAGATTCTGGACTGGACAAGCATGTCTTCAGACCTAAACCCTATTGAACATCTGTGAGTGGGATTACCTCAAACAAAAGGTGGAGGAGTGCAAGGTCTCTAACATCCACCAGCAATGTGATATCATCATGGAGGAGTGGAAGAGGATTCCAGTGGCAGCCTGTGAAGCTCAGTGAAAATCATAAACCCCAAAGAGAGTTAAGGCAATGCTTTAAAGTATTGGTGTCCACTAGTGTTGAGCGATTATTATCGACAAAGTTGAAATCGGCACGGTATTTACATTGATCGGATTTTTTAGATCATGCGATAATTTAGGTTAAAATCTGTGCATAATCTATTAATATCGCGCCATTTCGGCGCTTTCCTGTCATTTTGGCGGCCAGCAAATCATCTTACAGAATAGAGCAGTGTGAGATGTTGTGGCGACGTCATGACTGGGGTGTTTTGGTTGCGATTGGGTGGAAAAATCACATGACCTCTTTTTAACATAGAACAGCCCTTCCTGTTCATAATCATTTTCTGTCAGCTCTCAAGCAGTAGGACGTGCGCTCTGCCTCTGTCCAAACAGCTCAGCAAACAGCTCAGCAAAATTATTCTATTTCTTCACAGAGAATGCTCTACTGTTAGCTGTGATCCTTACAACTTAGTTAGATCAGAGATTGGAAGATTTTATGTAGTTAGGTAGAGAATTTTAAAGGAGCATCTACCGCTGTAAAGTCCCGGTGGGGAGCGGGGGGGGGGGGTCCCGCGGCGAACACAGACAAGCTCTTTAAAGAATACTGGATATAGTTCACCAAGACTTAGTGTAGACATTGCACTGCAATAGCTTTATTATTAACAGTTTTCTATTGAAATATTTCCTGGATATTGGCAGCCTGAACTTATATTAGGATTCACATATTTTCTAGTAACGGCAGGTCTCTTTGTTAGGTGCAAGACTCCACTTTTATTATCAGTATACATTTCAGATAGGTGTTCTTTTTCAATTTTGCCCATTCCAGCTTTGTTGAAATAGCCACCTTGCAGTTAAATTAGAATCCAGCAATTTTGTAGTTAGCACAGGTTGATAGGTGCCAAAAATACCTTTCATTATCCGAATACATTTCAGATACATGTTTTTTCACTTTGGCGCAGTACAGCTTTGTTGATAGAGCTACTTTGCAGTTAAATGTGAATACAGCAATTTTGTAGTCACCCCATTTGAAATGAAAGGTGCCAAAAATACCTTTTATTATCCGAATACATTTCAGATACGTGTTTTTTCACTTTGGCGCACTACAGCTTTGTTCATTGAGGCACCTTGCACTTAAATGTGAATACAGCATTTTTGTAGTCACCACAGGTGAATTGAAAGGTGCCAAAAATACCTTTTATTATCCGAATACATTTCAGATACGTGTTTTTTCACTTTGGCGCACTACAGCTTTGTTCATTGAGGCACCTTGCACTTAAATGTGAATACAGCAATTTTGTAGTCACCACAGGCGAATTGAAAGGTGCCAAAAATACCTGTAATTATCCGAAAACATTACATAGATGTGTTTTTTCACTTTGGCACAGTGCAGCTTTGTTGATAGAGCTACGTTGCAGTTAAATGTGAATACAGCAATTTTGTAGTCATCACAGGTGAATTGATAGGTGCCAAAAATACCTTTTATTATCCGTATACATTTCAGATACCGTATATACTCGAGTATAAGCCGACCCGAGTATAAGTCGAGGCACCTACTTTTGCCACAAAAAAACGGGAAAGCTTATTTACTCGAGTATAAGCCTAGGGTGGAAAACGCAGCGGCTACTGGTGAATTTTAAAAATAAAAATAGATACCAATAAATTTACATAGGAAGGTATAGGCTGTTTAATGTCCCCCATAAGCAGATATAGGCAGTTTAATGTCCCCCATAGGCTGGTATAGGCAGCTATATGTCCCCCATAGTACTAGGCAGGTATAGGTAGGCTATAGGTAGTACTAGGCAGGTATAGGTAGGCTTATAGGCAGTACTAAGGCAGTATAGGTAGTACTAGGCAGGTTATAGGTAGGCTTATAGGCAGTAATAGGCAGGTATAGGCAGTACTAGGCATGTATAGGCAGTACTAGGCAGGTATAGGTAGGCTTATAGGCAGTACTAGGCAGGTATAGGCAGTACTAGGCATGTATAGTGCAGTACTAGGCAGGTCTAGGTCGGCTTATAGACAGTACTAGGCAGGTATAGGTAGTACTAAGGCAGGTATAGGCAGTATCAGGCAGGTATAGGTAGCTTATAGGCAGTACTAGGCAGGTATAGGTAGAACTAGGCAGGTATAGGTAGTACTCGGCCGATATAGGTAGGCTATAGGCAGTACTAGGCAGCAATAGGCAGTACTAGACAGGTATAGGCAGGTGTAGGCAACGTTTTAAAACAAAAAAAAAATCACTTAAACCTGGCTCCCCGCTGCTCCTTCTCCCTCACTGGCCGGCCTCCTCGCTGTTCGGTCCCCGCGCGCATCTTCCCGCACAGGCGGGTGACGTCATCAGGCCGCGCACGCAGCGTGATGACATGCACGCGCCTGTGCCGGGGAGTTCCGGACAGCCACGGCCGCTCCGGAGAGTTTGCGGCCGCCCGGAGTCCACTGCGGAGCACGGAGCGCTCGCTCTGTGCCCCGCAGGGGTATCTCTTCACCTGTGTGCGCTCCGGAGGAGTCGCATGCAGGGGAAGAGATAACGGACAGTGCCCGGGCCAGCGCAGCGCCTGGACACTGTCAGCCGTGCTCGGCCTTCAGTTATATACGCTCCGTGAGGAGCCGCATATAACTGAAGCTCCCTGTCAGCACTGGGGCCATCGCAGCGCCCGAGTGCCGACAGTGACTCGAGTATAAGCCAGGGAGGGTTTTTCAGCACATTTTTTGTGCTGAAAAACTCGGCTTATACTCGAGTATATACGGTAAGTGTTTTTTTCACTTTTGGTCAGTCAAGCTTTGTTGATAGATCTACTTTGCAGTTAAATTTGAATCCAGCAACTTTGTATTCACCACAGGTTGATAGGTGCCAAAAAATACCTTTTATTATCAGTATACATTTCAGATACGTGTTTTTTTCACTTTGG
The DNA here is from genome assembly GCA_025379985.1 of Phyllomedusa bahiana. Classification (NCBI taxonomy): domain Eukaryota; kingdom Metazoa; phylum Chordata; class Amphibia; order Anura; family Hylidae; genus Phyllomedusa; species Phyllomedusa bahiana. Next base: position 13,085 of record JAODAL010063978.1, read on the forward strand.
CGCAGGCCAGCTGTGTTGATAGAGCCACCTTGCAGTTAAATTTGAATCCAGCAACTTTGTAGTCACCACAGGTGTACTGATAGGTGCCAAAAATATCTTTTAATATCCGTATACATTTCAGACAGGTGTTTTTTTCACTTTTGGTCAGTCAAGCTTTGTTGATAGATCTACTTTGCAGTTAAATTTGAATACAGCAATTTAGTAGTCACCAAAGGTGAATTGGTAGGTGCCAAAAAATACCTTATATCATCCCATATACATTTCAGACAGGTGTTTTTTTCACTTTTGGTCAGTCAAGCTTTGTTCATAGAGCAACTTTGTAGTTAAATTTCAATCCAGCAATTTTGTTTTGATTTGAGGAATTTGAGAATAGCTGTGATTTGCCGTCTTTTAATAAGAGACTTTCCAAAACTCTTCCATACCTTCTCAAATTTTTATATTTCTGAACATGGAGCGAAATTCAGGTGGTAAGCGAGCAAAGAGGGGGGTAGGACATGGAGGTAGAGGTACGAGAGAAGGTGCTCCTTCCAGTGCTGGCGACAACACGCATGCCAGGACCGTCAGGCCTGTCATCGCTGGGTCAGGGCCCTGTGAATCTCAGTAACGAACAGCGTCGCCAATCTGTCCTTTAGTGGTTAATGCAACCTGCATCCAGCAGTCTTACCTCCTCGTCCTCCCAGTCATGGCCACAAATGTCAATGTCCAGTTCAACTAAAATGGTGGTTCAAAGACTCCTTTTCCCGGCACTTTTTAATTTGGGGTCAACAGGTTTAATGTCATACTGCGGTCCAGGACAGGTATAGTCAATGTCCATTTCAACTAAAATGGTAGTTCAAAGACTCCTTTTCCCAGCACTTATTAATCTGTGGGTCAGACAGGTTTAATGGTCATACTGCGGTACAGGACAGATATAGTTAATGTCCAGTTCAACTAAAATGGTGGTTGAAAGACTCCTTTTTCCGGCACTTTTTAATCTGGAGTCATGCAGGTTTGGGGCTCATGCTGTGTTCCAGGACAGGGATATTCAGTGTCCAGTTCAAGTAAAATGATCGTTCAAATCATACTGCCTTCTGGCACTTTTTAATTTGTGGGTCATGAACGTTTAAGGGTCATGCTGTGGTGCAAGACAGGGATAGTGAATGGTCTGTGATTTTTTTTCTGTGGCTTTTATAACCTAAGTGTGTTGCCTAAGATGTAGCACGTATCCATTTGACTGTTGTGGATGTTAATTCCTGCTTCTCCAGCCCTGTTTGGGTGTAAGAATGAAGGTGTTGTTGCTCCCCCATAGACTTTAATGGTCATCGTCGATAATCTATTATCGACTATCGAATATCTTATTGATAATTGCCAATATCGACTATCGACCCGATGACGATAGTCAACGTAATCGCTCATTACTAGTTTCCACACATAATATAAACACTGGTCACAATATGTCCATTTTCACTTAGGAGTGTACTGACTTTTGTTACCAGTGGTTAAGAAATTGATGACTGTCTGATGGGTTTGCTGTCTGATGGGTTTGTGTGGCCTATGTAAGCCTGGAAAGTCAGTTGAACTGGGTACTGTTCCCAGCCTCAGTCTGTAGTGGACTGCTGGAGTTTTGAGTGGCGAACTATGGTTGGCCAGAGCGTGGGAGAATAGTGCTACCATATGTTGGCAGCACAGTCAAGGGCGTAGCTATAGGGAGTGCAGAGGTAGCAGTCGATACCGGGCCCTACAGCCAGAGGGGGCCCAAAATCCCTCCTGCCACATAAGAAGACACCAGAATTATACATAACACATGTTAGCTTGGTGGCCCAATTCCACTTTTTGCATTGGGGCCCAGCAACTTCACATTATGCCTCTGAACACGGTTGTACCTGACTGGATCCTTTGAGGTACAGCTTTGGACTTTATTTGTTTTCTATGCTGGCTGGAGCAAACTGTGGTTTTTCATTTGTTTGCTGTTTTGTCTGAAAATAAAGACTTCCATTTTCTTCAATCCAAAGACTGCTCCTTTGTTCTCTTTAGAAACTGCCATTTGGGAATCATAACCACAATTGGTGGAGGATGCCGGCATAGCCTCACAGATATATTATATATCCAGGTTTAAGGATGCAGCCTAGATCAAGACACAGACTGTCAACATGGAGGATATCATTAAGTATCTTGTGCAGGCTGGCACACAGCAGCAGCAATTTATCAATTCCTGATAAAACAGATGTGTCTGCCCACAGAAGCCATCTGGATTAAGGAGACCCCAGCTTCACTCTGCCAGGATGACAGCCAGCGAGCATGGTGATGAGAGGCATTGCAAAAAATTATTCCAGAGGACAATGTGTAAGCCTTCCTCACAGTTTTAAAACGCATAGCCGAAAGAGAGAAGCTTCCAACAGAGCAATGGTTCTTAGCCTCATTTCTTACCAGTGAACACCAGAAGACCGATTAAGACCTGTCGTTCAAGGCCCCAGAGAATATACTAAGCTGAAGACCGAGATTCTGTCATTCCTAGGGGACACGGTGACCGTCCAGTTAAGAGTGCATCTGTGGGGATATAGGAGGGACAAACCTGCAAGGTTGTAGATGTTTTACCTCCTACACTTGGTCCAAATATTGCTACAGCCCAAGGTCTGTACACCATCACAAATGATTGAGCGAGTTGTGATGGATCAATTCATGCATACTCTCCCCAAGCCAGTACAATGCTGGATTGTGCAGGGAAATCCACAGAATGTAACTGACCTGGTGGACCTGGTGGAGAGATGCTGCATAATAGAAACCACCATGACTGACCCAGGGAATCTAGCTGGCCTATAGTGATGTGCCCGGAATGACTCCAACAGCCACAGAATGGGTCCCAATGGCCAACCTAAGAGAGATCATTTGCTGGAGATGTCAGGTCACGGGTAACATAGCGACCGAGTTCCCATCAGCTCGGAGCCCGTGGACTGTTTTGTGGGACGGTGGTGTTCTATATTTGCACACCCGGCACACATCACTGTTCCAAACGCTGAAAAAGGACTCCAACACTGTCCCATCAGGATGAATGGCAACCCCATCCTTGGACTCCTGCACTTCAGGGAGCTTAGGCACCTTTCTGACTGCTCTTATACCCTATAAGTTGGTCCCCGGGAAAACCTTGGAGGGTCATTGCGTATATAGAGATACCAAGTCACCCTAAAGACAGATGGGGGAACAGTGTCACACCACATGGTAATCGTGCAGGGCCTAATGCATAACATGTTTATTGGGCGGAATTATCCACTATTCTAGGGTCTTTGAGAAAGGGTGGTACTGCAGAAACGTCCAGTGTACAAGAACAGTTCTTGGAGTGCTGACCATGATGTAGTCCCTGAATTTCTGCTCTTGATCATATTAGGGTACAGGGAGAAGGAATCTTTTATAAGATTGTGCCAGTTGTGAACTTCTGTAGCCCACTAATACCATTGCCTGTTATCAAGGTACCCTTTGAGAGAATAACAATGGATTTAGTCAGGCCCCTGGTGAAGTTGGCAAGGGGTAACCAGTATATTTTGGTTGTCATGTATTATGCCATTAGGTACCTGGAGACAGTACCCCTGACAAATGCCTTCTCCAAAATTAATGCTAGTGAATCATTGGATATACTGTATTTTCCAGAATAGGGCTGCCTAAGGAGATCTTGTCAGATCATTAATCCCATTTAAGTCAAAAGTACTTAAGAATCTTTATAAGTGTTTGAAGGTTACCCAATTACACACTTCCATTTATCACCAACAAACAGACGAACTGGTGGAACAATTTAATAAAACCTTAAAGACCATGTTAAAGAAATTAGTGGAGAATGGTAGTTGGGATTGGGATTACCTGTTACTTTATTATTTTCCATCAGGGAGGTGACCCAAATTTTCTCAGGGTTCTCACCATTTAAGTTGCTCTATGGCAGACACCCCAAAAGGCCTTTTAGATATAGCAGAGGAGACCAGAGAGAGCAAAGTCATGCCTTACAAATGTGTCATAGATCAGGTACTCCCTATTGTCAAAGAGCATCTCCTCCAGGCTCAAGAGGCACACACTAGAGTATATAACAGATCGGCCCATCTGAGACAATATAACCCAGGGACTGGGTTTTGGTGTTAGTACCCAGGGTGGAAAGCAAATTCTTGGCAAAATGACAAGGACCCTATGAGATAGTTGAGAAAGTGGGTGAAGTTAAGTATCGGGTTCATCAACCAAGTAGGAAAAAACCTTCTCAAATGTATCCTGTGAACTTGCTTAAGACATGGAAAGATAGAGACCTTCTGGAGACCATTTGCCTGTTGTGCTAACCAGACCCTGTCATCCTTCCAAAAACAACAAGGCAGGCAATTGTTACAGCAAAATAAGGATTTATTTACAGAGGCACCTGGGATAACAAATGTGGTGGAGCATGAGATTGTTATGGAGCCTCATGCGAGAGTAAGTTTAAAACTGTATAGGATTCCCAGGTCCATAGGAAAATCATCTCAAAGGAACTACAGAGGAAGATAAAGCTAAGGGTTATCAAGGAATCTAAAAGTGGGTGGTCCAGTCCCATAGTTCTGGTCCAAAATCCCATCAGAGAGGGGCGGTTCTGTAATGACTGCCACATTAGATCACTACCATAGTCCTCACCAAGGGTTATTGGCAGATTCCCTTAAATAGGGAGGCTAGTAAGAAGACAGAGTTTTCCACACCTGAAGGGTCCTTTCAGTAGGTCAGGATGCCACGTGGCTTGCAAGGGACCCCGCCACTATTCAGAGAGCTATGGACTGGATCTTATGTCTAGAGATGGGCGAATTTCTCGAAATTCGGTTCGCTCACTTCGCCAAATTTCCAGACAAAAAATAACTTTGTTCCGAATTACTTTGGGCCGAATCACGTTAAAAAACAGCTATTTCCAGGCTGCACAGAGCCTGCACGGTGCTGTAGAACGTTGTGCCATGCTTAAATATGCAGAGGGAGCTTGGTTTGGTCTTCATACACTGTTGTGTTTTCGACACGCACATGACTGCCGCCGCTCTTAGAATCGCTTCACTATAAAATTCCCTGGGCACTTAAGAGGGCAAAACTGACCAAAAAAATGAAGCGGGAATGTTGCCTGATAAAGTCATGCCAGCGAAAGCTGGAAAAAACAAGCTGAGAGCTCAGGTGGCAACATTAGTGACAGAGTGTGGAGGTGACGGCGGCAGCCACTGCAGCATGAGGTCAGAGTGGCACAATGACATTCTGGAGGTGGCAAAAACAGGAGTAGGCCACAGAGTGGCACAATGACAGAGAGTAGAGGTCACGGAGGCAGCAGCATGAGGTCAGACAGTGGCACAATCACATTCTGGAGGTGGCCTAAACAGGAGTAGGCCACAGAGTGGCACAATGACAGAGGGTGGAGGTGACGGGGGCAGCAGCATGGGATCAGACAGTGGCACAATCACATTCTGGAGGTGGGAAAAACAGGAATAGGCCACAGAGTGGCACAATGACACAGTGTCTAGGTCACGGCAGCAGCCACAGCAGCAGCATGAGTTCAGACAGTGGCACAATGTCATTCTGGTGGTGGCAAAATCTGGAGTAGGCCACAGAGTGGCACTATGAAAGAGAGTGGAGGTCACGGCAGCAGCAGCATGAAGTCAGACAGTGGCACAATCACATTCTGGAGGTGGCAAAAACAGGAGTAGGACACAGATTGGTACAATGACAGAGAGTGGAGGTCACGGCAGCAGCAGCTTGAGGTCAGACAGTGGCACAATCCCCATTCTGGAGGGGCAAAAACAGGAGTAGGCCACAGAGTGGCACAATTGACAGAGAGTGGGGGTGACGGTGGCAGCAGCATGAGGGCAGACAGTGGCACAATCACATTCTGGAGGTGGCAATAACAGAATAGGCCACGAGTGAAG
>JAODAL010063979.1:0-18957 GCA_025379985.1 Phyllomedusa bahiana
AATGAAAAAAACGATTTCGGCATGAACTTGGGGTCAATGTGACCCTTATTACCCCGCCGGGACGTTTCAAGAAAAAAAAAGAAAAAAAAACCCCCAGAATTACAGTTTTTTCCCTTTATCATTCAACCCCCAAAAAAGGAAAAAAAAGGTGTCAAAAAAGGCACCAACAAAATACCCTTGCCCCTTTAAAAACAAGCGCTTATAGTTGCAAAATCAAAAAGCAAATTTTAAATCGTGTTTCAACCCCGCCTGTTTCCCCCTTCTCCGAAAAAAACCCAATTTACCCCCGATAGGGGGTTTTCCCCCCCTCCCTCAGGGAAAAAAAGCACCCAGGGCACCCCCAATACACATCACTTTACTGTGCCCGCAAGAAGACAAAACAAGATAGACGGGGAAGAAAAAAGGGGGAAAGGGTAAATGATTAAATGAATGGAAGGGTAGTTGGGGGAAAGGAGAATAAGGGGGTGGAAAAAGATGGGAGATGGAGAGATAGATGGGAGATGGAGAGATAGACGGAATGGAGAATAGACGGGAGAAAGGGGGATTTGACGGGGGTGGAGAGTAGAGGGAGAAGGAGAGATAGAGGGAATGGGGAGATAAAAAAAAAGGGGGGGTGGAGAGATAGAGAGAGAGATGACAGGAGAGGATAGACAGGGGATAGACAAAAAGGGGAAGACAGGAAAGACAAGATAGACAGACGGAGAAAAAGACGGGGAAAAACAGACAGGAGATAGACAGACAGGAGATAGACAGACAGGAGATAGAAAAGGGGATAGAAACAGAATAGACGACAGGGGATAGACAGACAGGGGAAAAGACAGACAGGAATAGACAAAAGGGGAAAAACAGGGGCAAGGGGTAGACAAAAAAGAGAGACAGAAGGAATGGAAATGATGGAGAGGGGAGAAGAGGGAGATGGAGAGTAGATGGAGATGGAGGATAGATGGGGGAAAGGAGAGATAGAGGGAGGGGAGATAATGGGGGGAGGAGAGATAGATGGGAGATGGAGAGATAGATGGGAATGGAGGAAAAGATGGGGGGGGAGAGATAGATGGGGGAAGGAGAATAGACGGGGGAAAGGAAGATAGATGGGGGATGGAGATAGACGGAGAGAGATAACAGAAAACAACGGGGTAGGGCACAGGAATAATAGGGGAAAAGAAGGAGATAACAGACAGGGAAAAGACAAAAAGGGAAAAGATAGAAGGAGATAGATAGAAGGAGATAATAACAGGAGAAGTAATTGATAATAGGAGATAGAGATAGAAGTATGGATACAAATAATACATAAGGGGAAGGAAAATTTTCTTCTCTATAATCGTCTTACCCACAGGGCAAAACTTGACCCAAAAAATAGTCTGAAAATAATAGGAAAAATTTCCTAATTCCTGTAAATGTTATAGCCTGGAAAAGGGGACCTGGGGCTGTGGACTTCACGACCACTGTCAGTATTTAGATAGGGGCTGTTCTGCAGATACTACTCCCCTCTCTTCCCCCATCCCGTGGATGGACCCCCCGCCCCACCCCAGGTGTGCCTCCGCCGCGCCTCATACTCATCGTCATGGCCCCTTTCGGGGAAGGAAGACGTCCTCCGGCCTGCCCCGGGCCCCGGCCCGCCCGCCGCACCCCCGGGGCAGGGCTGTACGTGAGGCGGGCCTGGGGCCCCCCGTCCACCGTGAAGTTCTCCCGCCCAGGCTGGTCGGCCCGCCAAGCCCCCCGGGGAAGAGCAGGCATTTCCCGTGGAAGTCGCGCTGTTTTCCGACAGGGGGCCACGGCGAGAAGCTGAAGAGGAAGGCCAGGAAGTACAGGGCGCACTGCGCGAAGAGGAAATTGTTCAGCGCCATGATCCTGTGCAGCCCAGAGAGGATGCGCACAGGCGAGGCCGCCGCCTACAACCCCCAGCATCTGCACAACCCCCAGCATCTGCACAACCGCCAGCATCTGCACAACCGCCAGCATCTGCACAACCCCCCCAGCATCTGCACAACCCCCCCCAGCATCTGCACAACCCCCCCCCAGCATCTGCACAACCCCCCCAGCATCTGCACAACCCCCAGCATCTGCACAACCCCCAGCATCTGCACAACCCCCAGCATCTGCACAACCGCCAGCATCTGCACAACCGCCAGCATCTGCAGACCTGTACAACTCCCATCATCTGTACAACCCCCATCATCTGCAGCCCTGTACAACCCCCATCATCTGCACAACCCCCATCATCTGTACAACCCCCATCATCTGTACAACCCCCATCATCTGCACAACCCCCCTCATCTGCACACCCGCCAGCATCTGCACAACCGCCAGCATCTGCACAACCCCCATCATCTGCAGCACTGTACAACCCCCAGCATCTGCACAACCCCCAGCATCTGCACAACCCCCATCATCTGCACAACCCCCAGCATCTGCACAACCCCCAGCATCTGCACAACCCCCAGCATCTGCACAACCCCCAGCATCTGCACAACCCCCAGCATCTGCAGCACTGTCCAACCCCCAGCATCAGCACAACCCCCAGCATCTGCAGCCCTGTACAACCCCCATCATCTGTACAACCCCCATCATCTGCAGCACTGTACAACCCCCCGCATCTGCACAACCCCCAGCATCTGCACAACCCCCAGCATCTGCACAACCCCCAGCATCTGCACAACCCCCAGCATCTGCACAACCGCCAGCATCTGCACAACCGCCAGCATCTGCACAACCGCCAGCATCTGCACAACCGCCAGCATCTGCACAACCCGCCAGCATCTGCAGCACTGTACAACCCCCATCATCTGCACAACCGCCAGCATCTGCACAATCCCCATCTGTAGCCCTGTACAACCCCCATCATCTGTAGCCCTGTACAACCCCCATCATCTGTAGCCCTGTACAACCCCCCATCATCTGTACACACCCCATCATCTGTACAACCCCCATCACTGACACACTCCATCATCTGCACAACCGCCAGCATCTGCTCCACCGCCAGCATCTGCACAACCGCCAGCATCTGCACAACCCCCATCATCTGTACAACCCCCATCATCTGTACAACCGCCAGCATCTGTACAACCGCCAGCATCTGCACAACCGCCAGCATCTGCACAACCGCCAGCATCTGCACAACCGCCAGCATCTGCACAATCCCCATCATCTGTACAATCCCCATCATCTGTACAATCCCCATCTGCAGCCCTGCACAACCCCCATCATCTGCACCTGTACAACCCCAATCATCTGCAGCCCTGTACAACCCCCATAATCTGCAGCCCTGTACAACCCCCATCATCTGTACAACCCCCATCATCTGTACAATCCCCATATGCAGCCCTGTACAACCCCCAGCATCTGCACAACCCCCCATCATCTGTACAACCCCCCATCATCTGTACAACCCCCCATCATCTGCAGCACTGTACAACCGCCAGCATCTGCACAACCGCCAGCATCTGCACAACCGCCAGCATCTGCACAACCGCCAGCATCTGCACAACCGCCAGCAACTGCACAACCGCCAGCATCTGCACAACCGCCAGCATCTGCACAACCGCCAGCATCTGCACAACCGCCAGCATCTGCACAACCGCCAGCATCTGCACAACCCCCATCATCTGTGGCCCTGTACAACCCCCATCAGCTGTAGCCCTGTACAACCCCCATCATCTGTACAACCACCATCATCTGCAGCACTGTATAACCCCCATCATCTGTACAACCCCCATCATCTGTACAACCCCCATCATCTGCAGCCCTGTACACCCCCCATCATCTGCAGCCCTGTACAACCCCCATCATCTGCAGACCTGTACAACCCCCATCACTGCACCTGTACAACCCCCATCATCTGCAGCCCTGTACAACCCCCATCATCTGCACAACCCCCATCATCTGCAGCCCTGTACAACCCCCATCATCTGCAGCCCTGTACAACCCCCACCCTCTGCAGCCCTGTACAACCCCCATCATCTGCAGCCCTGTACAACCCCCATCATCTGCAGCCCTGTACAACCCCCATCTGCAGCCCTGCACAACCCCCATCTGCAGCCCTGTACAACCCCCATCTGCAGCCCTGTACAACCACCATCTGCAGCCCTGTACAACCCCCATCATCTGTACAACCCCCATCATCTGTACAACCCCCATCATCTGCACAACCCCCATCATCTGCACAACCCCCATCATCTGCACAACCCCCATCATCTGCACAACCCCCATCATCTGCAGCCCTGTACAACCCCCATCATCTGTACAATCCCCATCTGCAGCCCTGTACAACCCCCATCATCTGCACAACCCCCATCATCTGCACAACCCCCATCATCTGCACAACCCCCATCATCTGCAGCCTGGGCCTCTCCGGCCCTCACCTCCTGCTCTGTACAACCCTCATCATCCTCAGCCCGCATTATGTTTTCTAGGATTCGCCAGCCGCACTCTCCATCTCCACCCTTATCTCATCTCATCATCACTCCAGCCTGGTTCATCATATACCCCCCTGCCCTGATATCTCCAGCCCTGACAACTTTACCCCCCTTCATTCAGAGTCCCCACCCAATTCATCATCCCCAGCACTAATCCTTCCCGTGTTTTCTTCAACCTCTCGTCCCCATTACAAGGATTCATCTCTTTCCTGGTCTTCATCACTTATTTCTGGCCCTTTTATCCCCTTTCAGCCCCCCCCATGCTCATACATTATGTACTCCCGACCCTTGTGGCCTTCTTCATCTCTCCATTCCTCACATCAAATTCATCCCCTTGTCCATTCTAGTGCTCCTATCCGGGTCTCCTCATTACTTTCATCCCCAAGTCCCTGATCTCTACCCGGGGCCCCCCAACAAAATTTTCGGGGCCCCATACAGCTGAAGCCCCTGGGCCCCCCCTGTAAATCCCCCCCTAGCAACCCGATCGCCTCGCCCCCCCAGAAAAAAAAAAAACCGCCTAGGAATAAGCCCCCATTTTACCACATAATACAGTATGCAAAAAAAAACTGTATTGTGTAGACACAGTCCCAAGAGGTACACATCTGTCTGTCTCACCATCTTCATCAGCAATCATAAAACAAGGGGCTAAGTACCCTCCATACCCCTCCATCCACATACAATATCCTCCTCCACGTTTCCCTTGGTCCGCAAACCCCACCACCCTTTTTTAAAAAAAACACCGCAAGAAAAATTAAAAGGGTAAATTCCTATATAGGTCAGGGGTTCCCCCACCTTACAATCGGGAGTAGTGTAAACCCGTCCTTTTACCCACGCTTAAAATTACCCCACAAAAAACCCCATATGGAGGGCCCACATTTGGGTCAAACACTAGCTCAGGTATAAACTACAACCCGCCATATAGAACCCATAGAGGTCAGACCCTGCTAAGGTCCCTCTCAAATTACTTTTAATACAACACTGATCCAATATAAGAATAAAATAATTTTCCCGACGTCAGGGGCCACCGGAGAAGTTTTAATCTGAGGTGGGTTTCCTTTTTTCTCTTGGGGTCATTCTATTTTCCCCTTTTCTTCTGCATCCCCTTCCCCCCCCGGGCCCTGATGGGCTTGTCCCGGCCCCAACCCCAATTCCCCGCAGAAATTTCACAAATATCTTAGAATCCCAATTTTCAAAATTTCTTTAAATTTCCCCCAAATCTGTAACCCAAAACCCCCCAGGGGTGGGAGGAAAAGGGGAAAAAAACCATAACTTAAAAGGCCAAATAACCAAAAAGGGGGTTTGGGAGTGGGCAGAGGGCTAACCCCCCTGGAGATAATGCTACAAACTATGGGTGCCCCCCTTTTTCCAAAATTTTTATACCAGGTTTGGTAGAGAAGGGCCCTAGGTTTGGGTTGGGAAATGTTTCAAAAGGGCCCCCGGGGAATTAAAAATAGGGGCCCCCTTTAAATTTTTATGGCCGGGGCCCCTTTTATGTTTTGGTTTGAGTTTAGGGCCCCCCTTTACCCTTTTTGGTAGAGTCCAGGGCCTCCTTTTATGTTTAGGTAGAGTCAGGGCCTCCTTTAGTTTTTGGTAGAGGCAGGGCCTTTCCCTTTTTGTTTAGGGTTTGACAGGGGGGCCCCCTTTATGTTTTAGGTAGAGTCAGGGGCCCCCCTTTATTTTAGGTAGAGTCAGGGCCTCCTTAAAGTTTAGGTAAAAAAGTCAGGGCCTCCTTTTTTTTTAGGTAGAAATCATGGGGCCCTTTCCCTTTTTGAATTAGGGACGGGGGGCCCCTGGGAGAGTTTTAAATTTGCCCCCGGGCCCCCCTTTAAGGGGTTTGGTAGCAAGGGCCCCTGTAAATTAGGGAGCAAAGGGGCCCCCCTTTTTGCGTTTGCAAACCAGGGCCCCCTTTAAACGCTAGCTAGCCAGGGGGCCCCTTTAGCGTTTTGCAAACCCAGGGTCCCTTTTTGAGTTAGGTAGCAGACCCCCTTTAGCGTTAGGTAGAAAATAAGGGCCCCCTTTAGGTTAGGGAGAGGGCAAGGGGCCCCCTTTTTGAGTTAGCTAGCAGGGGGGCCCCCCTTTTGGTTGCTAAACCAGGGCCCCCTTTTTTGAGTTTTTGCTAGCCAGGGCCCCTTTTAGAGTAAGGTAGTCAGGGCCCCCTTTAGCGTTAGGTAGTCAGGGCCCCCTTTTGCGTTAGGTAGTCCGGGCCCCCTTTAGAGTTAGGTAGTCAGGGCCCCCTTTAGCGTTAGGTAGTCAGGGCCCCCTTTAGAGTTAGGTAGTCAGGGCCCCCTTTAGCGTTAGGTAGACAGGGCCCCCTTTAGCGTTAGGTAGACAGGGCCCCCTTTAGCGTTAGGTAGACAGGGCCCCCTTTAGCGTTAGGTAGACAGGGCCCCCTTTAGCGTTAGGTAGACAGGGCCCCTTTTATAGATAGGCAGCGTCAGGGCCCCCTTTATAGATAGGCAGCGTCAGGGCCCCCTTTATAGATAGGCAGCGTCAGGGCCCCCTTTATAGATAGGCAGCGTCAGGGCCCCTTTTATAGATAGGCAGCGTCAGGGCCCCTTTTATAGATAGGCAGCGTCAGGGCCCCTTTTATAGATAGGCAGCGTCAGGGCCCCCTCTATAGATAGGCAGCGTCAGGGCCCCTTTTATAGATAGGCAGTTAGGGCCCGCTTCCTAATATATATATAAAAAAAAACAACAAAACAACCACTCACCTCGCTCCGGCTCCCGCTCATGCCGCTCCCGGGCGCTCTGAACTGCCGCTGGCTCCTGCCGCCCTGCATAGGCGGCGCGGTGATGTGACGTCACCGCGCCGCCTACGTCACTAGTAGGGGTTGGCGTCTGGCAGGCTGAAGGCCTAATGCTTTCAGCCTGCCAGAGCGGTCGGCGGAGCGCCGCGCTAGTGGCGCTGTGCTCCGCTGACACCGCGCAGACCCGGGAGTCGGGGACATTAGTCCCCAACTCCCGGGCTGGTCTCTGGGCGCTCGGGACGCAGGGCCCGGGCGTGCAGAGAACGGATGCGCGGCTGAGCCCGGGGAGCGACGGCACTGCCTCCGGGGCCCCCAGCAGCTCGGGGCCCACACTGTGGGCCAGGCCAAGCCTGGTTCAGCGGCTGCGCCGCCGGGCCCCGCTCTGACATGGGAAATAAGGGGGCCTGCTTGCAGCGGGCCCCCTTATTCCACGGGCCCCATACGGGAGTACTGGTTGTACCCCCTGTATGGCGGACCTGTCTCTATCCCTAGGCATCCTCATCATTATCACCATCCCTGGTCTTCCCAACACCACTTCCAGCTCTGGTTATCCTCATCACCACCATCCCTGGTAATTCTCATGCCTATCCCTAATCCTCTTCATCCCTGGTCCTCCTCTTCATATTCTGTCATCCTTCCCAACCTAGCACATCTCATCCCAAGTGTCTTCTTTGCTGCTGCAGGTTCTCCTCCAAGCCCCAGTGATGTTCTTTGCACCAGGAGTATTTCAGCACCATGGGCAGCACACATTGCTATTACAGCCTTCCTTCTCATCTCTCTTATTTTAGGTTTTACTGATGGATGTACTAAAAAGTTCAACTTTCTACTAAACTTTTTGTTGCGTTTCCTCACAGTTTACTGGCAAAAAAAAAAAAAAAAAAATAATGAAACTAGAAACTTTCATGTTTACATCTTGAAAACCGAAGAGTAAACTAAAAACGTATAGGACTTGGGGGATTCTTACACATGAAATGTGTATTATATTAAATGTTTAATATTCTATTATTGCACAAATGAAGCTAAACATGACATCAATTATAACACCATCTTATTGGGGTTTGTTCTGTAATATCCACACACTTGAGGGCAAATACATTGGGGCACATTTACTATGGGAACAGCACTAGAATTCTGATGCAATTTAAACCAAAATACTGCCATACAGACCTTGCACCACATTTATCATGTGTTTTGGGTATTTCTGTGCTGCATCCAACAAAAGGAACGTGGCTTTGAGGAAAGGGACAGGGCTTAACATGACACCATGTGCCACAATTCTTGCACAATATTGCAAAGAATTAAAGGGGTTTTGCCACGATCTCATTTCATACCTCCTGCATCCAGCTCTTCAGCTCTGTGCACTCAGAAGGGGGGCGTGTGTGATTTGTTGGAATTGCAGATCATGTGACCCAGCATGATGACATCACCAGGCCTTTCCTCTCTGTAGTCAAAGAAAGGTCTGTTTATGTGTAAAGATTTAAGTAGTTACACTGTAGCTCAGAGGTAATGTTTTTGCCTTACAGCACAAGGGTCCTAGGTTCAAATCCCTGCAAGAACCAAACCTGTGTTTTTTTACTCTTTATCAATGCACAGACCTCATTGAGATTTCTTTTGTTTTATTTGCACTGTTTGACTAATTGCTAACTAGTCCAAAGGACAGGAGTAGAATGACAGCACCTGGGGTTTGAACACTCAGTAGCTGCCTGAGAGGAGAAGTGATGTCTGAGCATGTGCGACCAGGACTGAGAAGCTCTCAGCCCTGGTCATATCCCCTGGAGACGAGCTGTAAACAATGGATCACTAAAGGAGCAGCTAAAACAAAAAATGGTGCAGAATTTTTAATAATGATGAATGGTGAAAATGTTTGTTATTTAATTTCCAAACTTCCCACGTCTATTTTACTTCGTGGCAAAACCCCTTTAAGCTAAATTCTCAAACACAAAGTAGCGGAGCACATAGTAGGCACTAAAACCCACACAAACATTGGACTAGTGGAACGTTTAAAATGCATTACTGCTAACCTTTAGTTTCTTAGTGCGCAGCTTGATCGAATTACATATGCTCACCTAACCTCATCAGGTTGGCCCCTAACTACAATGCCTCTCTGTGGGGCCAAAGCTGCCATAGCTACAGTAGGTGGGCCTGTGCAATCTGATCAAAGTGCACACTAAAAGCCTTCATTTTACACAAGTATAAAGGATAGCAGTAATGCATTAATGTTTCTATGGGTGTTGGTGCATACTGGGTGCTGCCCTACTTGGTATCTTCTGAATTTGATATGTTCAGCTGCAACATTATATCCAGTGGCTACATATATTGCAAATGTAGATGTGCACAAGCCGTTTTTTACTGGGAATGAACTAAACCAAATAATTGATGGTGTAAAGTTAGACAAAAGTGTATACACCTGTGGCATATTTATCATACAGTGATACATGTGGGGCATTTTAAGGTTGTCTAGGCTTACAATGACTTTTAGACAGTATTAGTAAATGTGCCCCATTGTATATGTAGAGGAGGGCAATTTTTTCTAAGATTTTGGGTATGTAGCAGCTACATGTGAATAAAACCTGTTAACCTCCATTTCCATCATAGTAATTCACCGACATTTTCACACTTTTTGCCACATAGCCAATAACATGACAGCAAATCTGCACACCTTTTCAGTGATTTGCCATGGTTTTGCAGTGCAGTCAGCCGCTGCATCCCTTCTACAGGTAAAATAAGCACTTTGAACTGGTTTTAACTGTAGAAACTGTACATCCAAAAACTGAGGCAGTTTGCAGTAAGAGGCCCCATAGCACTAAGATGGGGACAATTTCTAACAGTGAAAGAACCATTACCAATCACAGACTGTTTAACCCGTCAAGAACCGACCAACGTATTTATGGTCATTAAGAGGAGGCATTTACCCGGCCAATAAGCACCGTACAGCAGCTGCATGGAAAGTGACGCTGTCAGGTGTCCGACTGTTAGAGAC
Organism: Phyllomedusa bahiana; assembly: GCA_025379985.1. Lineage (NCBI taxonomy): Eukaryota > Metazoa > Chordata > Amphibia > Anura > Hylidae > Phyllomedusa > Phyllomedusa bahiana. Next base: position 10,140 of record JAODAL010063979.1, read on the forward strand.
AGCTAGAAACTACAGAGAAGACTGAAATCTACTTTTAGTTTCATCCCTCTTGATCTGTGTATACACTGGAGTTAGCGATGGTTTTAAAAAAAAAATAATAAAAAAAATAGGTTTACCTGGCATGGGGGTGAGGGAATCAAAAAGTCCAAAATAATGGGGTCAAAGCAAGGAGAGGGGGATCTGGTGGAACCATGGGAGTGGTCATTGGTGCCAGCAGGTGGTAACATTTCAAGAATAATGGGGGTACAATTTAATTTAGCAGAATTTTTCCTGCATACTGGGGATAAATGGGAGACACGAAGCTGTGCTGGATATGCACCTGGATACTATCCAATGTAAAGAAATGATCCAGCTTCCTGTAAAACAGGAATCTTTATTCGATATTCCAGCAAAATCCACAAATGGTAACAGCACATGCTTACATGTTTTAGGCTAAAGAGCCCTTAATCATAGTTGCTATGGGCTGATCTGTGGATTTTACTGGACTATACAATTGTAAAAAAAAGTTGCCATGAGGACTTTCCTGAGGGTTGTGGAACAAGGCTAATGGAGACTTCTCTCAGTTCAGGTACAAGGATATGCAGGCACAGGTCACATACACTAAGTTGTATAACTTCCAAAAGTTATTCCAGAAGGTCAGGGTGAAGACGAGCCATTTACCAAGGGCTACCCATATAATATGCTATATCCATGGTTGTAATACATGATGGTTTAGTATAGGATGCCAAGAGTAGTCAAATATTATTATGGATATTGGAGCAGTTATTTTAGGAACATAAGAGAACACGTGCAAAATTAAGCAACTTTCTAAAGATCTTATTAAAAACTTCTCACCGTTTTGTTGTTGTAGAGTTTATGTAACCTTCATGTAGCTGACTGTCCTGCTAAACCTGGCAGCACCTCATAGCAGCCTGGACACACAGAGCGCACGACCAACATGAAATGCCCAAATGAAAGTCCAAAATGAGGAGCAGACTGAATATAAACATAAATCACAACCTGGAATCATTTTTCTTTTAGGACATAGCGGTCCGTAGCCTTTTACGTCCTTTTAGTGGAACATTATCAGAGAGGAACAGTTATGCAATTCTCTAGCACAATATTTAAAGTGTACCTATAATAAGAAAGAAAAATCTTAAATCCTCACCTGTAGATATGCATTAGGTGCAGGGCAGCCAAGTGTGTATAACCTGATTATTTAATCGGTTCCAGCCCTGCTCCTTCAGCAAATCTCTATTCTGAGTCAGCTCTTCATAGCAGGATTAAGAGATAGTTTGCTCTGTGCTACTCAGCAGTCTCCAGCCCCACTCAATATTTTACTAAAAAGTAATGGAGACACTGCAGCTACATGTCCCTCCTTTCCCCTGTCTCATACTTCAGGATTTCCACTAGATCAAAGCACGCAAACTCGGCCGTCCAGAAAAATGAAAAAAATTTGAAGTTGTCAAGCTGCACAACTTTCATACTATCCAAAATTATTTCCCAGGTCGTTATGCATGTGGCAATACCGAATAGGTGTACTTTTTTTAAATTCTTATGCATGAGATGAATTTCTAAATGGAAAAAGGATAGTATATGTTTTTAGTCTTTTTTTATTTTTTAAACTTGTCCCAATATGGGACTAGATTGATTGCTGTTATACCACTTTGCAGTACATGACTGCACTGCAATGTATTATGTAGCTGCCAGGCCTATGATGCAGATGTAGCAAGGCCTCCAGCTGTCATGATACTTATCAGCACCCAGGCTCAGACTGGCCGACAGGGGAAAGCTCGGTGAACCCCCGAGTATAGTAGATCTGTATTTGTCTTTTAACTGCATATATATCCTCAGTAGAGGCAAAAAAGCAGAGAAAGAGGCAAGAGGCAGAGTATAAGGCCTCGTTCACACGGCTTATTTCAGAACGTATTTGCCGACGGATTGACGATCGTCAATCCGTCGGCAAATCCGTCCGAAATAAGTCACAGCCTATTTTCTATTGATTTCAATAGAAAATACAGCTCGTCGTTCACACGACGCGTAGTTCCGTTCCGGATTGCCGCCGCGGATTGACGACGGCAATCCAGACGGAAAAACAATTCACATGTCAATTATTTCCGGACGGATTCACCACCTACAATGATTGTAGATGGTGAATCCGTTGGGAAATCAGTTACAAATACGTGCCACACTTAGTGGCACGTATTTGCAACTGATTTTCAACTGATTTCAGAACGTATTTACATCGGAAATCCGTTGTAAATACGTTCTGAACAAAGCCGTGTGAACGAGGCCTAAGAGGTTTGTACAGTTATTTACAGGAGCTGTAGGGTGAGTCCCTAAAATAAATTCTACCAGTGGGCCCAGGAACAACTAGTGGGCCCCTAGAGTGCACCCCACGATTGCACAAAGCAAGGTACCAGGGAGCCTTCTTCATTTATCAAATCCCTTACATGCCGTGGTCGCTATCTAAGGGATAAATAGCCTGGATCAGAGTAAACTCCGATCCCAGCCATTAGAGCAAGACTGCAACATTCCTGAGGATGCCTTGGTAACTTCAGCCCTATGGGTGGCAGGTGACCATAATAGGGGGTCACATGCAGCTTGCAGGCCAAGTTTTTGGACACCAAAATATTAAGAATCTCGGAGGTTACAGAGAGCCTACTATAGGCAGACAGCTGGAAGGAGATAGGACATACAACAAAGTATTACATTACTACTGATTTATGCAGAAATTACTGTTCAATAAATACAGTTACAGAGATATAAGGAAGAGACCATTCTTCTTCATTTGTTAATTACAATGTATAGTACATGCGACTGTTTTCACATTATATCAACCTGCAGGAGCTCAGTATCCATTGTCTGATGCCGCACATATGGACTTTGTCATTGAACCAGCGTAATTACTATTGGATCTGCGTGTCAATTTACCGCTAATTGCTCTTTACAAACAATATTTATGCAAATGACACTCTTTAGTCCTGAGTAATTATGATTATCTGACTTCTACTCGTGCTCTAGGTATTCCATCTCTCTCTATAGCACTGGTCTGGGTTACGCTACCTGACATACTCCTAATTTGTGCAAGTTTCAAAGGTTTTCCATACAGATACATACTTGCCTTAGCAGCCATTTCCTTTACCTCTGCGCTATAATTACTCCTCCTATCTGTCTCCTTTTCTGTAATTGCTTCATTTAAATAATTACAGCCGTCCCCGACACAAAGAATTGCAATATTCTTCCCAATGTGTGGGAGGTAAAATGTTAATCTCTATGATTTGCATCTATTTATGCACTGATGGCAATGTTACATTCTGTGGAAGTTGCAATTTAAATAAGGAAACCTTCAGATTACACTACAGATGTGAAAAAAAATCATACATATGATGGACATAGTTAGCCCTGGTGGCGATGAAATTACCAACTACAGTCTCTAATCATTGCGCAGTAACAAAAGTCCTCAATATCTCTGCTTTTTGTCAGTGGGAATATTTGCTTACACCTACAGGCTGGGAACTCCTACAGACCAAAGGGTATGTTCACACGGCTTATTTTGGAGCGTATTTCGCGGCGTACTGCACTTAATATGCGGCGAAATGCACGCGCCGTAATGCTCAGAGAGCTATGGATTACGTCTCATCCCCCGCGCGTACAATACGATCGTATTGTATACGCGGGGAGATAAGTGACATGTCAATTATTCGCGGAGGATTTGCGCCGCGAGTAATGCATGTCAATGGGGCCGGCGGGCTCCCGGCCCTCCGTGCTTTGGGAATACCAGCTGATCAGCGCGACTCTCAAAGCACCCGGTGTATTGCGGCGCGTACTGTACGTGCCGCAATTACGTCGTGTGAACATAGTCTAATACTTCTCAACTTTCAGCAGAACTGAGATCTTCAATTTTTCAAATCCAAGTAACCTCCAGAGATGAGAGCTGGGACTCCAGGGCCTCTCACTGGAAGTGGCTCAGCACTGATGAAGGGCAATTACTCCGAAACAGCAATCGGCAGATTGAAGACTCCCCATAGGGAGAAGTTACCAGCTTGGGTAATGCCTAGTTATGTTTGAAGTCTCTAACCTCTTACTAACATGTGACGTATGGGTAAGTCATTGTGCCGGTAAGAAGCTATGGCGCTCCACAGGCGGTGGGTGCCAACTGTTAAAGGGGTTGTCTCACTACAAGGATTGCTTTTTAGGGTATGTTTTTTGGCGCGCATTTCGCCACCTATTCCGCTGCATACCGAAATGTGCACCACAATTACGGTAATTCATAGCTCTCAGAGAGCTAAGGATTATGCGTCGTCTCCCCGTATTTCTATGTGCAGGGGGAGAATTGACATGTCAATTGTTCCCGGTACTTACACGCCGCAAAAAAATCATGTCAGTGGGGCCGGGCGGAGGCCCCCCCACCCCGTGCTTTGGAATTACGCTCTGATCAGCGCGTGGTTCCAAGACACACGGCGTATTACACCGCATACTATACCATGTGAACATACCCTTATGTTAAAGATCTTGGAAAAACAAGTCACTTTGCAATATGTGTCCATTAACAGTGTCCTACTTTTTCCTAGATATCCTCGCTTTTATGGGCTGCATCAGCTCCTCAGGTCGCTATAGCTACAGACCTGTTCCATCCCTCCTGATAGGCTGCCAGCACTGGTTGCTATAGCTACAGACCTGTTCCATCCCTCCTGATAGGCTGCCAGCACTGGTTGCTATAGCTACAGACCTGTTCCATCCCTCCTGATAGGCTGCCAGCACTGGTTGCTATAGCTACAGACCTGTTCCATCCCTCTTGATAGGCTGCCAGCACTGGTTGCTATAGCCTTTCAAGACCTGTTCATGCCACTTCCTCCCTCGATAGGCTGCCAGCACTGGTTGTTATGGCTACAGAACTGTTCCATCCCTCTTGATAGGCTGCCAGCACTGCTTGCTATAGCTAACCCAAAACCCAGGGTTTTCCATTCCCCTCTTGATAGGCTGCCAGCGCTGGTTGCTATAGCTACAGAACTGTTCCATCCCTCTTGATAGGCTGCCAGCGCTGGTTCAGCAGATTTATATAAATGCAGATAGGTGTGTGTACAAGCAATCGAGCTCCTTGGTGCTCAAGTACAATAGGAAGATTACAAGTAAAAAAAATTGAAATAAAAAGATTAAAAAGTTACATAGAAGTGGTATCACTGCGTCCGTAAAAGTTTGAAGTATTAAATTATAAAACTTTTATCCCATACGGTAGACGCCATAGAAAAAAAATTCCAAAAACGCCAAAATTGCGTTTTGTCATCTTACATCCCAAAAAAAGATTGGAATAAAAAGTGATCAGAAAGTGGCATGTATCCCAATATGGTACCATGGTTCAATCTGCAGAAAATGAGCCCTCACTCAGATCCATAGATGGAAGAACAAAAAAGGTATTCGTCGCAGAAAGGTGTGCTGCAACACAGACTTAAGGAGCAGAGAATGTTTTAACTTTTTTTAAAAGTACCAAAATGTAATTAAAAATCCTACATATTTGGTATCACCAGACTCATATTGACCTGCTGAATACAGATCAAAACCACTACAAAAATGTGGTTTTTTTTGTATTTTACCCAACTTAGAATTTTTTTCGGTTTCCCAATACATTTTACGATACAGTCAATGGCACCATTAAAAAGCATGTTGTCCGCAAAAAACAAGCAATTCTGGACAACGCGAGTGTGGCTCGGTTTCTGGAAGACAGCAGCTACATTTTTCTAATCCTAGAAAACAAGGATTAGAAAACCCTGGGAAGGCCAAAAGAATTGTTGGATTTCTGCCCATGACAATCTTACTTCTTAATTTATTTATTTTTTTGCTTATTGTGACCATTAAAAATAACAGGGTCATAACTTGACTGCATGGGTCAAGACAAGCTTGGAGATATAGAATAAGTGTGTCATAACGTTTTGAAACAAAACGGTTTCTACAGAAAACCTATTTTTTACATTGCAGCTTTTAAAATTGTATCTTTTTTTAAGCATTTTTCTTTATTAGCCACATAAAGAGAATTATTTTTTACTAAATTTTTTCCGAACAAAAACACTAGATTAAGGGGGGTTTTTCACACAAGGATTGCTGCTTTTTTTGTTAAGACTTGCAAAAAAAAGTCATTTGCAATATATGCTTTAACAGGTCCTACCTATTCGTGATATCCCCCTTGGGAATGGGGAGGGGTTTAGGAGTTTTGGGGGAAAACTCTGTGATATATAGGTTATATGAAGAGGGAGAGCAAAATTTTGATATAAGGGTTATTGAGAGGGGAAAAGCGGCTCTGTGAAATATAGGTTTTTTGATACGGAGGAGCTGAGCTCTGTGATATATGGGTTTTTATGAAAGAGAGACTGAGCTCTGTGATATATAGGTTATATATAAGGGGGAAGCTGAGCTCTGTATATATGGGGTATATAGAGAGGGAGAGAAGCTGAGCTCTGGTGAAAATAGGGTTAAATGATAGAGGGAAGGGAACTAGACGGGGGGTAATTTAATAAAAGAAAGGGAAACGAATTTTTCTGATATAAGGGGTTATAAATGAGGGAGAGGACGGAGCCGTGCTATATAGGGGTTTTTTGATAGAGGGAAGAACTGAGCTCTGTATATATAGGTTTTAATGATACGGAGAGAAGCTGATTCGTGATAAAATAGGGTTAATGTACAGGAAGAAGCTAAGCTCTTGATAAAAGGGTAAATGAAGGGGGGGAAAAAACTAAGCCTGGGGAAAATAGGGTTATATGCAGGGGGAACTAAGAAGCCAGGGCCCCCCCCTGACCACGACCATGTACCGGACATGCGAGATAAAGAGATAATAAAGGGCAAAATACCCACCAAAAATTCCCATCAACTGCACCAATCAAAACCACTATACCAAACCAAAAAAATTTTCCCAAAAACGCTATTCATAAGAAACCTATTATACCACCCCAAAAACGACCCCCAAAAAACCACCCATAGTGACTGAATAATAACCCTCACTATTTTGAACATACCAAAAACCAAAACGTCTAATTTAATAATAATAATAATGGACCATAAAGTGGTATAAACTAGTTACACCCCGGGTCGGGAACTGTATAAAACCACCATACAGTGACCCCTATAGTGGTAACACCAGTGTACACAGGGTCGCAGGGCGGGATATTTCCCCATACAGTGACCATATATGGGAGCCCCGCAGTGTAACAGCCTGTGCCAAAATTTAAAAGGATTAAAAGTGCGTTTCATCTTGTGACTTTACAGGTGGGCGTTTCTTTTTGACCCGTCGTTGATTTCTCTTTTGGGTTTTGCATCCCGGGCCAGTCCGCCATCTTTATGACATCTCCCCCACCACTTGTCCCCCGCAGATTTAAAACACAAATATCTTAGAATCCGACTTTTCCCGCACCCCCCCCCTGGGGTATAATGGGGGGTTCCCTTTAAAGGCCCGGCGGGGTTAGTAGGATAATTTTGGGGCCCCAAATAGGGAAAGGGTTTGGTACCCAATTGAGTCCCCTTTTAGGCAGGCAGGGTTTTGGTAGCTATAGGGAGCCATACAGGTAGACAGGGGTTAGGTGGGCTATAGGGGCCATATAGGTAGGGTTTAGGTAGCTAAAGGGGCCCCATATAAGTAGACAGGCAGGCTTAGGGGGGTATACAGCAGGCTTGACGGATAGCAAGGCTATCAGGGGCAGACTTGAGGCAGATATGGCGCCTTAAGGCATAGCACTAGGGGGTGTATACAGGCAGCTTGGGGGTGTTAGGACAGGCAAGGATTGGGCTGTATCAGGCAGGCATATAGGGGTGTAATCAGGGCAGGCATTTATAGGAGGGCTGTATAGGAGGCCATTAGGGGCTGTATAGGCGAGGCAGTATAGCGGGGCTGTATAGGCAGCAGGCATATAGGGGGCTGTATAGGCAGGCAATAGGGGGCTGTATTACGGCAGGCAGGCATATAGGGGGCTGTATAGGCAGGCAGGCATTGGGGGCTGTTATAGGCAGGCAGGCATATGGGGGCTGTAATGCAGGAGTCTAGGGGGTTATAGCGCAGGATAGGGGCAGGATAACCTAGGGGGCTGTATAGGCAGGCAGGCATAGGGGGCCTGTATAGGAGGCTATGAGGGGGCTTGTATGATAGGCAGGCAGGCAGGCTAGTGGGGCTGTATAGGAGCAGTGTAGATAGGGGGCTGTATAGGCAGGCATGAGTAGGGGTGTTTAGGAGGCTAAAGGGGGCTTTATAAGGCAGGCAGGCATTATGGGGCTGTATAGCAGGCAGGCAGGGGGCTGTATAGGCAGGCAATAGGGGGCTGTATAGGCAGGCAGGCATAGGGGCTGTATAGGCAGGCAGGCAATAGGGGGCTGTATGCAGGCAGGCATTAGGGGCTGTATAGCAGGCAGGCAGGATAGGGGGCTGTATAGGCAGGCAGGATAGGGGGCTGTATAGGCAGGCAGGATAGGGGGCTGTATAGGCAGGCAGGATAGGGGGCTGTATAGGCAGGCAGCAGCAGATAGGGGGCTGTATAGGGCAGGCAGGCATCGGGGGCTGTATAGGCAGCAGGCAATAGGGGGCTGTATAGGCAGGCAGGCAATGGGGCAGTAAAGGCAGGCAGGCAAGGGGGCAATATAGGCAGGCAGGCAATAGGGGGCTGTATAGGCAGGCAGGCATATAGGGGGCTGTATAGGCAGGCAGCAATAGGGGGCTGTATAGGCAGGCAGGCATATAGGGGGCTGTATAGGCAGGCAGGCAATGAGGGGGCTGTATAGGCAGGCAGCCATAGGGGGCTGTATAGGCAGGCAGGCATATAGGGGGCTGTATAGGCAGGCAGGCAATAGGGGCTGTATAGGC
>JAODAL010063980.1:0-18956 GCA_025379985.1 Phyllomedusa bahiana
TGGGGCGCGGCACGGAGCTTCCCCCTACCCTGTGGGGCCCGGTGGGGCCCCCCCCATCTTGCGGCCCCCCCCCCCCCCGGGGGCCCTGAGGAGGCAAAAAAGGGCCCGTGGGGCCCCGAAAAATTGGCAGATGCCCCCCCTTGGGCAGGTCGGGTTTCCCCGAGGAGCCAGGCTTTGCCCTTCTTTTTAAGATTTGCCCATGGCTTGGGAAGGCAATGGCGGTAAAATTCTCGATGGAGTAGCGGGAGTTTTGGGAAGAAGCGTTTTCACGGGGGCCCCAGGGCAAAACCCCCCCCCCCCTTTTTTTTTGGGCAAAAACTTTTTAAACCCCTTTTTCCACATACTCTTTTAAAATTGCATCTTGACGTAGTATCTGCAAAATTTTTATAAAGATGTTTTTTTTTTTCTAAAAATAATCATCACTGTAACCCGTTGAAAATACTACTTTTTTCTTTCATTCGCCCCCCTTTTTTCCTTCTCTTTGTTTCCATAACAGTTTCCCCGGGTTGTTTAAATTTTTTTTTAAACCTTTTTTAAATGCCCCCATCTAGGAGGTTTTTGGGGTACCCCCCTACTCTTCAAACCTGCCACGATAATACTTTTTCTCTTCCTGGAAACCCCTACCCAAAGGGAACAAGCTCTCCAAAGCTCTAATATATTCCCCCACTTGGGATCGCCGCTTTTGTATGTTTTGGGTATTATTTGGGGTGGCCTTAGAAGTGTTTTCCCCCACATGGGGTTTTCATATATTTGGAGTAATATTTCCCCCTGGGTTCGGGTACCCTTTTTCCCCCTCCAAATCCAGGAATAAAATTTTTTTCCTGAATTATATGAATTGAAATTTTAAGTTACACTGATTGTCATTGGGTACCACAAAAAAAAAAGGGATGGACGTCACATCGCGACCCCAAACCAACAGGAGGTGGGCGTGAAAACGCCCATACCAAAAAAAAGTTATCCCCCCATATGGATTATTGAAACCAAACACGGCCCTGCTCCCCCCCAAGCCATGTATAATTCCCAAATAGGGGGGGAACTGATCCCCCCCCATTTGGGGGCCCTTCTATCGGGTGGGTAAAAGGATCTATCAATTTAAAATAATTTTTTTGAAAGGCAGGAAGTAGACACTTTGTAAAAAGAATGATTTTTTCCCTCATCAAGGGAATTTCCCTTTATTTAAAACTCAAAAAAGTATTCTAAAGCTACAATAGCTGGGGTGGTGGGGGGTATATTGGAATACGGGTTAAACAAAATACATTTTCAGCCTTTGTATAAAGGGGAACCAAAACCAAATTCTTGAAAATTTTTTGAGGACCCCTTGTGCTACCTTCAAATAACCTGGGATACCTGGGAAAAATTTTCTTGGAACAATCGTCCCACCCCAACGCTGATTCTCTCACTTAAGGACCCATTATTTTGGAAAGAAATGGGGCGTGTTTGGGGGGGAAATAGATTCTTTAGTGTTTTTTGGTAGGGCCGTAAAATACTGGAATAACCGTTTTTTTTCACATGAAATATGTTTTTTTTTTTTTCAGATAGTACTCCTAGCCCTTATTTCCTTCTTCCAATAACTTTCCCAATTTTTTTTTCCCGGGTTTTCAGTGGGGTCAGAGTCAATTTCATAGTATTTTTTTTTTTTTCTAGGTTTTTCCAAAATTTAAGTTTATTATAAAAACCCAAACGTCAAATTACGCCTTTTGCCCCCTTTTTATCGGTTTTTTTTAAAAGAAAAATTTCCTTTTTCCCTCCTCAATTTTTTTAAAAATTCCCTTTTCTTTGGGAATATGTGAGATTATTCCCTATTTTTCTTTTTTTCCCTTTTTTTCTGTTATTTTCTATACATGGGGCGGGTACAAAAGGGAAATTTAAGCAAGAATTCCCAAGAACACCGGGCCCAAGGCAAAACGAAACAAACAAGTAAATTTTTTTCGGGGGCATCCAGACTTTTTCTTTTAAAAAAACCCCCAAATGAGAGCAGGATTGCAACTTTAAAGTGTGGCATAAGGGGAAAAGGGGGTTAAATAAGCCAAAATAGAGGGGGAAATTGGGAACATAAAGAAAGGGTTACAAAGAGGCCTATTGGATTCTTACATGGATCCCCCCTTTTCCCCCCCCAAAGGGCATGAATAAACGCCCTTTAATCTAAATGTACATACTTTTAAAAAAACTGTCAAACGAAATAATGCATTCATTTTAAAAAATTTCAGCATATATTGAAATAAGCTTTTTGCAATCCCATGTTGTTAACCTGCAAAATTGCCAAACAAGTGTTGAATTTATACAAAAAAACGCCCAAAGGCATGAAAAAACGGATATATCCCCCATGTAAAAAATTTAAAAAAACTGTAAAAAAAACGTTTAATGCAAAAGGGTTTAAAATGCATACATTTAGAAACCACATATTTTGGGCATGAAGAAATTTTTGCAATTCCAAATGTTTTTAAAATTTGAAAAATTTGCCAAACAGGGTTTGAATATAAACAAAAATAAACCCGCAAAGAGGCATGAAAAAACGACATGATCTCATGTATATAAAATTAAAAAAACCGCCCAAAACGTTTAATGCATACTTTTTAGAAAATCACAAATATTGCATGAAGCTTTTTGGCAATCTCTTTGTTTTTAAATTTCTGAAAAAATTTCCCCAAAACATATGTCGAATATAATTATATAAACTTTTGGGAGACCTCATTAATAACCCCAATAGTTTTTTTAAACAATCCCAAAGGTTCTATTAGGAAGCAATAAAATTTTTAACTACCCCCAAGGGTTAAAATTTAAAAAAAAACGCCCATGACCATTGATCCCAAGTGACGTTTTTTTTAAGGGTTTGTTCACTTGGGAAAATGTTTGTGTCGGGAAATTTATTGCTTAAAAAGGGGCCCCCGGGGGCCCCCAAAAACGCGTCGGCATTTTAAAACGCTATCTTGGGGGAAGAAAGTAAAGAAAAAAAAAAGTTCGTGAAGTCCCTTTTGGGGTCCCGCGGGAAAATTTCCTTGGGGGGGAAATTTTTTTTTGATTTGAAGAAAGGGGGAGCGAACGGGCAGCTCTCCACGGAAAGAAGGAACCCCGGCAAGCAGTACAGCAGCTGAAACAAAGCAACCAAAGGAGAAGCAACCCCAGCCCAAAAAAACACCAGGGTGAAGGGGTAAGGGCATCTTAATTTTTGTTGGGATTTAAAATTTGCCCAAAAGGGGCCCATAAAAGATAGCTGAAACCCCCCCCCCCCCCCCCCAGTTTTTTCCCGGGGTTTTAACATTTCATGCTCAAAAAAACTCGGGGCTCTCCAATAGATATATGCTACAGCTAAGTTTTAAACCACAAAACAAGAAAAGCGGTTTTTTTTAAAAACACACTGTTCCCCAGCAAAAAACCCTTAACATGGATCGGGCAGCAAAATTAAAAAACAGGTTTTTTCCGAGTCAAAGCCCAACCCGGAGGGGAAGAGAACATGCAAAACCTTTTTTAACCCCGGAAAAAAGCAAATTGCAAAAACTTAAAGTCTGGGGGGACCACAATTCCCTAAAAAAAAATTTTTAAAAACAAAATGGTTTCCAGAGGACTGAGAATAAAAAAAAAACCTATTTTTTTACCCCCAAAAAATTTTTTTGGGACCTATAAAAATGGGACTTTAAACAGAATGCTTTTTAAAAATTTTAAATCACTTAATTGTGGATTTTGAAAGTGAAAATTTTAAAAAATTTTAAAAAAAAAAATTTAAACAACAACAATCCCAACTGGAATGAACATGGGGAAAGACCCCCGAATAAAAAAGGGATAAAATAGAATGGAGAAATATATTGAAAAAGGGGGAAGATTTTAATAGTAAACCCCAAAAACAAAAAAGTATCAAAGGGATATAGAAAACTACCAAAAAAACAATTTGTATACTTGGCACCAGGAAAGATCAAAAACCCCCCAAAATTTTCCAAATTTTGAAAGGAAGACAGGACTTAAATCCCAGGATCGGAGAGTAATTTTTTCTAAAACTGATCTCCCCGTTTCCCAAGATCAGACCCGAGGGACTCCGGAAATTCGGAAAACCCCATAAAGGGGAGAAAAAAACGGGGGTGCACAGAAAAACCCCGGGAAAAAACCCCCAAAAAACACAAAGAAAAAAAAAAGAGGGGGGCCGGGAAACTTTGGGGTCCAAAAAAACAAAAAAAGAAAAACCTTCAAGGTCGCAAAAGACCTAAGAGGGTTTACGGCGGATAATGTGGGTAGTTTGGGAACGCCAACAATTCTAAGTAGTGCACAAATTGAAGTTTTGAATAAAGGTCTAAAACTTTGCCCCAAACAAAGAATTACTTGTTCAACACTAAGCGGACATAAATCGTTTAAAACAACTGTTAACTGTAAAAGGTATTTTTCCCAAAAATAAAAAAAAGGGGACAAAACAAAAGAAATTGAGGATGTAGAGAGGAGGGTTTAAAAAGAAAGGGAGTACAATGAATATGAAAAATTAAATTTTAGGGAAACAAAAACGCAAAGGAAAAACTGAAAGAATTAGAAAGGGAAAATGAGGGGGGGAAAATAAAAATAGAAAGGGAGAAACACCCTAAGTTTCCCAAAACCCATCATTTTCCCCCGTAAAAGCGAGGGTCCCAGCCTTGATGCTTTTTCGGAAGAAAATGGAGAGGGGATTGAAAAAGCATGGTTTTTTTGGGAACTAACAGAAAAAAGGGAATATAAGAAACATGGAAAAAACTCACATATTCCCAAAAAAAGGGATTGAAAGAATTGGGGAAAAAAATGGGAAATTTTTGGTTTTTTTTAAAAAATCAAAAAAGGGGGAAAAATAGCCCGTTTTTAAAACCGTTTGGTTTTATAAAAAAACTATTTTTGGAAAACCCCTAAAAATAAAAATACCTATCGCAAATTAGACTCTGACCCCCACTGAAAAACCTAAAAATTTAAAATTGGGAAGTTTTTGGGGGAAAAAGGGATTAAGACTATATTTTACTATCTGAAAAAAAAAAAACATATTTCCCATGTGAAAAACCCCGGTTTTTTTCCGTTTTTTAAAAAAAAACCGGCATCCCAAAAAACACTTAAGAATCTTTTTCCCCCCCCTAAACTACGCCCCATTTTTTTTCAAGTAATTTGGGCCCTTTAAGGAGAGACTCACCCTTTGGTGGGGAAAAATTGTCTCCAAGAAAATTGTTCGAGGAAACCCGGGTTTATTTTGAAGGATAGAAACAATGCCCCTCAAAATTTTTCAAGAATTTGTATGGTCTCCTTTCTTAACATGGCTGACATTTAAATTTTTTAAAACCTGAAACCCAAATTTAAAAAACCACATCACCTACTTTTTGAAAGCTTTAAAAATACTTCTTTAGTTAAATTAAAGGAACTTCGTAAAGGGGAAAAAAAATCATTCATTAAAACAAAGGCCCTACTTCCGCGCAAAAACCCAATTATTTAAAATTTTTGGATAATTTTTTTAAACCTACGATAGAAGGGGGGCACCAATGGGGGCATCAAAATCCACCACAATTCGAACTTATAAAAAGGGCTTTGGGGGAGCAGGGGCCGTGAAAGGTTGCAATAATCCATAGGGAAAGAAAACATCATAGGGTATGGACTTTCCCTCGAGGGCCCTCCTGTTGGTGGGGGTCGGATGTAACGCCCCTCCCCAAATTTGGGGGGTTACCTAAAATGAAATCAGTGTAACTTAAAATTTACATATTCAAAAATTTCAGAAAAAATTTCTTTCCCCGGGATTTGGAGTTAAAAGGCGAAACCTGACCTGGGGAAAAGAATACCCCCAAACTATATAAAAAAACCACACTTTTGGAAACACTTCTACGGGCCACAATAATCACCCAAAACAAACAATACGGCGTCCAAGTGGGGAATATATTAGAGCTAGGAGAGCTTTTTTTCCCTGGATAGGGGTTTCCCCGGAAGAGAAATGTATTTTCGTGGCAGGTTGAAGATTTGGGGGGACCCAAAACACCTCCTAAAATGGGGGCATTTAAAAAAATAAAAAATATGGGAAAAAACAGGATCTTTTATGGAAACAAAGAGAAGAAAATGGAGGCCCGAGGAAAGAACAAGTAAATTTTCAACGGTTACAGTGAAGATTATAATAGAATAAAAAAAAATCTTCTATAAAAAAGTGCAGATACTACGTCAAATGCAATTTTAAAAAAAAGATGTGGAAAAAGGGGCAAAAGTGTGCCAAAAAGAGGTAAAAAATCTAGCGAAAAGATCTGGGCCCCCCCCGTACTAAAAATGAGCAACAGAAATAATACAATTAATTGCAACAATGGGCTGTTTCCCCCCGTTTGGGGAAAAACAGATGTAATTTGTGTAAAAATAATATGAAAAGGGGGAAAACTTCCCCAACCCGCAAACCAATACAAGGATATTTAAAAAAAAAATTTAAACAGTATGCGAACTGCGGGAAAAGACCTGTTATCTACTACCTTGTAATTTCACCCTTTTCAAAACTCCTATACAAAGGCAGTACTATTAAAAGGA
The DNA here is from genome assembly GCA_025379985.1 of Phyllomedusa bahiana. Taxonomy (NCBI): domain Eukaryota; kingdom Metazoa; phylum Chordata; class Amphibia; order Anura; family Hylidae; genus Phyllomedusa; species Phyllomedusa bahiana. Next base: position 6,487 of record JAODAL010063980.1, read on the forward strand.
AATTTAAAACATAGAATTGCAGAACACCTTTGGGAGGCATATGAAAACAAACAAGAAAAATTTTTCAGGGGCAAACCAAATTTCCGTTTAAACACATGAGAGCAGGAAAGCATCTTTAAAGTGTGGGGTTTAAAGGAAAGGGTAAATAAAACCACATTGAAGGGGGGGATTGGGGGAAAAAAAAGTAAGGGTTTCAGAGGCCTATTGGGGTTCTTACATGCATACACCCCCCTTCCCCAAAAGGGATGAATAAAAGCCCTGATCTCATGTACATACAAATTTAAAAACTGTCAAATGTAAAAATTTCATTCATTTTAGGGAAAAACAGCAAAATTTTATGAAACAAATTTTTCAATCCCATTGTTAACCCGCCCAAAAAAACCAAACCATGTTAATTTTAAAACTATATAAACGCCCCAAGGCATGAATAAAAAATTGATCTCATGTATATTTCATTGAAAAACTTCAAACGTTTTAAAAGGGATACGTTTAAAAAGCATACATTTTTTTGAAAATCACATAAAATTTGCATGAAGCATTTTGCAATTCCCTGTTTTTTAACCTGCAAAATTGCAAAAAAAATGGTTTTAATTTTTATACTAAATAAACGCCCCTAAAGGCATGAATAAACGACATTATCTCATGTAAATAAAATTGAAAAACTGTCAAACCCTTTAATGCATACATTTTTTTAAAAAACAGCAATAAATTTGGGATGAAGCAAAATTTTTCAATCCTTTATGTTTTTAATTCAAAACTGCCAAACAAAAAGTCGAAAATATTATAAAAAAAGTTAAAGAGACCCCATTAATAACCCCAATGGGTGTTTTTCAATACAAAGGAATTTTTATTAGAACCTAGAATTTTAGCTAAACCAAGGTTAAAATTTAAAACACAAAAAAAAACCCGCCCATGACCATGGGGATGCAGTGACGTGTTTTTAAGTTTTTTCACTTAAGGGAAATTTTTTGGGTCAGAAATTTTTATGCCGTGAAAAAAGGGGGCCCCGAGGGGCCCCCCAAACCCCGTTTGGCGTTTTTAAAAGCATCTTGTGGAGGAAAGGAAATGAAATAAAAAAGTTCGTGAAGTAAAACCCTTTTTTCCGCTGGAAAATTTCCTTGGTTTAATTTTTTTTGATTTGAAGTAAGGGGCGAGACTGGCAAACCTCCGAGCGGAAAGAAGGCAGGGACGAGCAACAGTCAGCAGCTGAAAAACAAAGCAAAAAGCCAAAAAAAAGCAAGCCCAGGGCAAAAAAACACCCGGTGAAGGGTAAACGGGAGTCTTAATTTCTTTTTTGGACAAAACGTGAAAAATAAAAATTTTACCTTGAATGCTGGGTTTTGGGATACAATTGTTTGGGGGTTTTTAAAAAAGCCCCAAATTTTCGCATCAAAGTCCCCTTTATAAACCCAAAAAACCCTAGCCAAGGCAAACAATTTCCTTAAAAGGGAAATTTATATTTTTTGGGGGTTTTTAATATAGTAATTTTAAAAAGAACCAGGGGAAAGGTTTCCCCAGAAAATTCCCAGAAAACACACCTTAAAACTTTTTTTTAAAAAATTTCCCTTTTCTGGAAGAAAACCTACAAAGACCCTTGGGGTTTAAAGCAAAACCCAGGGGGGAAATTTATTTTTTTCCCCCTACTCCCCGCACCAAAAAAATTTTTCATGCAAAAATAAATTTTTTTCTTCCAAAAACCAGACAACACTCCAAATGGTCTCAGATTTTAAAAAATAGCTTCAAAAACCTGGTCAAACCCCCCCGATCTACCTCACAATCCGTGATCGCTTCTCCCCCAACCTTTTTTCCCACCGGGCCCCCTTAATAATTTTCTACTCAAAACCCAAATAAAACTCTTTCAGAAAACACTTTCCTCCTAACGGGGCTAATTTTTTAAAAAAAAATGGCCCTACCCCCCCTTCAGCAAAAACTCTATGGTGTGCTCACAAAGCATACATAAAAGGGGGATACTTATTTCTATCTCTGCCAGAAAAAAAAAATCAAAGATAAAACACTAATGATTTGTTTTGACAAGATTTTAAAATGCTAGATTCCCAGTTTAAAAACAACCCCCACAAAAAGAATATCAAAAAAAGAAACTTTTTCCCCACTTAAAAGGGCCCCGCTCAGCATTATCCCCCTACCCGCCCAAAAAAATCCCCAAACAAAAAAAATTAAAAATGGAAATTTTTTAAACCCCCAGGGGGATAGACCGAGCCAAAATACGGGGAAGGAAAGAAAAAATATCAAGCTAAAACGAGAATAAAACCCTACATTTCGGGGCCCCCCTTTAACACTAAATTGTACGATCCCCCAAAAGATTTCCAAAAGCTTTTTTTTTCGGAAAAATTTCGTACAAATATATAACCTAAAAGATGACCCCACTTGCCGTTAGGTGAAAGACGAAAATAAAGACTCCTTTTTAGAAAGCCTTTTCCCTTTCCCCCCCTCAAATTTTGATCAATTAAACCCTGCTTAATCAACCCCAATTTCACACATGGGGAAACAGTAAAACCCGGGACAAAGCTTAAAGTTGAAAATCCCCAGGGCCAGACGGGCTCACTAAAGAATACTTTAAAATATTTAATACCCTCCCCCACACCACATCTAAACAATCCCATTCCAGTCCCAATTTTCCAAAAAGGGCTCCCCCCCGGGAAAAATTACTAATGGGCCCCCAATCTTCCCCCTCTACCTAAACCGGAAAATCAACAATCAAGTAGCCAACTACACCCAAATTTTTTCTACTTAAAATCTGGATATAAAAAAATTTTTTTTCAAAATTTTGGCGAGTAGACTAAAAGATATCTTTCCACTATTAAAACATAGAGACAGGTTTGGGTTTGTGAAAAACCGACAAACAGGGAAGGCATAAGGGGAGTGTTTGAAATCCTACAAAAAAAGGGCAAAAAAAAGACATACCCTTTGCGCTTTTTCTCCCTTAATGGAAAAAAGCTTTTTGATCGAAAAAACTGGAATTACATGAAGAAAGTCCCTGCAGAAATTTTGGATTTTTGGGGGGTTTTTTTTTTTCCCCCGCCATCATGTTTATTTATAAATCCTCCCCTCCGCAAGAGTCAAATCGAAAGGAATTTCCCTTTTAAAAATTTTTTATTACTAAAAGGCAAATAACAAGGGGGCCCTCAAACTCCATTGGGTATACAAAACCTTTTTTGCAAACCCCAAAAACAGAAAATTTTAAAAATGACCAAAATATTGCAGGAAAAACTGATTAAAAAAGAGGTACTAAAGTTAGTCTTTATGCCGAAAGACATCCTGATAATTTTTTGTTGAAAACCCGGAATCGTCTATTCCTGGGACTCCTTGTTCAAATTTGGGAAATATGCTTAAAAAATCCCACAAAAAATAAATTAACCCAAAAAAAACTTTATTAAACCCATACATTTTCACACCCCTTTTGGAAAGCCCCCTACCTAATTTTCCTTTCATTTGGGCAAAAAACATTTGTTCCCTATTTAGGGGTTAACATATACCCCCATTTGACTACCAAATACAAAAAATCTGGAAAAGGCAGCTCGTTTCTTTTTACTAAGGGGGGATTTGCAAAACTTAACCCAAAATTTCCCCCATCAAAGGTTAAACGGGGTAAAACCTATCAAAAAAAAGCTTTTTCCCTTTCCATTTTAACTTTTTCCCGCCCCCCCCCAAAAAACCCCTCTTCAAAATCTATTTTCCTCATATTCATATGGGGAACCAAGAGGCCCCGATTTCAAAACAATAAAATTATATCGGGAAAAAAGGCAAAGGGGGGGGCCCTTTCATTAAAATAATCTCCTGGGATTACAACCCGGCTCTATACTAGAACCCCCTATTTTACTTCTGGAACCACCCTAGATTCCCTCATTGGTTTTCTAAACGAGAATTTCCAAAGATCTAAAGGGGGTTTTCCCTTTAAAAGAGTTTTTTGATTGCTAAGCTCGTTGGAAACCCCCCTAAAAAAGTACAACTGGGTATCTCTCTCGCACGCAGCTCCCAAATTTTGGGTTTTAAAACATTTTTGTAAAAAAATCAAAATTGTCTCTATTGACAAAAATTTATTGTAACCCCCACTGTCAAAAAAATTTATACCAGATGCTCCAAAACACAAAAATGGATCCACAAAGGGAAAAAAAAAATTGGGGACCTTTTCCCACACAGAGGCGCTTCAAACAAAAATTGGGAGAATTAAATACGAGAAAATTCAAATTCCCCCGCAACAAAATTTTTTTTTAAACTACCCAAATTTAAAACACATTGGCCCCCCAAACAAAAATGTCTACCAATCCCCCTCAAAACTACCCCCACGCCTACATAATTTTCTTTTTGGCAGAAAAAAAAGGGACCAAAAAGGGCAATTTCCCCTGCATATAACCCCTTTGGCTAACACAATAAACCGGCACTAAACCCAATTAAAGCTCTTTAATTGGGGGAAATTTGAACAAACTATTCATTCTTTTCCCAAAGGGAAAAGTGGGTACAAAACGGGTAATGTGTCCCTCAAACACCAATGTGCGAAAACCCTAGAACTCGTTAGGAAAATACACCTTAGATGGTATTTGGGCCCCCAAATAGAGGGCCACCAAAACCTTTTCCCCCGGGGAAATCTCACCTTTTTCTGGAAAAAAGGGTGGCTTTTAAGGGGTCCAACAAAACACATGTGGTTGGGGGTTTCCCCTTTTAATTCCCAAAAATTTTCCCCGGAAACAATGGAATTACTCCTTTTTTGAGGGGTTTTTCCCCGTGGAATTACACCCCCCCAAAGGGGGAGGCCCAAAATTTTTGATCTCACATTCTCGGATGTAAACCCCCTCAATTTCATAAAATTTCCTTTCGCATATTTTTGAACAGCCCAGGACGACTATTTCAATCCAATTGGGAAAACCCCCCCAAACCGCCACTTCAAAGGAAGTTTTCCAAAGGGTCAACAGGCAATACCATTTTCGAGACAAAACTGGCAATCCCCCCACATCAATTTAAAAAAAATTAGGGAAAATTGGCTACCTTGGACCTCATCCAAACACTTCTGTTAATGAATAGAATTTTTTTATTAGTGGGAAAATTTCATGTAAAAAAAGGTCAAAGGTTAAACCCTTTTAAAAATTTTTTTTTGGGGTAATAATGAGCAAACTGTTTTCTAGACTCATACTTAAACCTGTTTTGAAATGACATATTGCTACCTTAGCAAACTAGCAAAGTAAAAGTAGTTGTCAATATGATTCTGAATGTTGAACTCATGGCTTTTCCCCCTCCCCCTTTCCCTTTCCCTTACCCTCCCATCTCCTTCCCTCCCCTAATGTTAATTGTAGAAATGGTATTAAGTTGTGTATGTTCAATTTTTTCTTGAAAATGAATAAAAATTTAAATTGGAAAAAAAAAACTAGATCAATATTATTTACAAAGTTGCTAAACTTTTCATAAAAGATGTACTGGAAAAATACAATTATATTGGTTGAGAAAGTGGACATAATGTTTATAGCCAGTTTGGAATCTGAAATCAAATTAAAACTGGAAATTCTGAGCTTTCAACATGCTCTGTACATGAGTGAGACAGTTATCTGAAACAAAGGAGAGAAAAGAAATGGTTGCAGGCTATTGTTCCGAAGTGGACAGGTAGTGTTTGATCATCTGTCATGTTACTTCACGCAAACAATAAAAGTGCTTGGTAGAATCGTGTCTCTTCAGCTGTCGCACAACAGTACTTTATCTAACATAGTGTCTAAGACTATCACATTTCTAAACTGTGGGACACAAACAGAAATAACTTCACTTTGATTTATTAAATCGAGCTAGTATTTCCAAGACACTTGCTGGAGGAAGAACTGCACATAATAAGGACTTTTTAATCTATATTTTAATAGTGGGGGTGCATGGGCTTTAAAATTTTTATTAGACATTTTTGACTCAATGATATTTTTAATGTTGTGCAATGCTTTATGTGCATTAGACATTGAATTTTGAAGACACTATTAATCATAACAGACATTAGACCTTGCAAACACAGTAAATATGTAAGGGAATTGTTCGGGCTGGTGCACAGTACTGTATTATCTCCTAAACTGTACAGGGCCACAAAACAGCATGCATATAAGTCTATAAAGCCCTACTGTACCTCCATATGATTAACTTTACTTCTAGAGTCGAACATCTCCTTAGTAACAATTTTCCCTAAGAGCCTATAGGAACACACAAAATGCAGAATTTCATAACAGAATAGTAAGGGATGGGCCCTCCCTACAACACAGCGAAAAGGCAAAGGGATAACAAGAACTGGGGAGATTTAAATTTAAAACGATGTAATAGGAAATGTTTAATCATTTATTAACCTTTGTATATCAATATTACAGGGTGGGAACAAATCTTTAAGGCAAAATTTGCAACAATTTTCAACATACAAATTAAGATAATAAAATTGGAATTCTACAGGCAATTAATCACTTTACAGTGTGAAAAGGATTAAAGCCAAACTAGTTAAATTCATCTACAGACAGCAAAGCTCTTGTGAGTTACATGTGAATTGAGGATAACTACATTCAATAGAGGGCACGGGACGTGCTATTCACCTTTGCCAGGGAATCTTTATTATATGCAAAACATCATGAAACTGAAAGGTGCAAAAATTCCCACACCAACCAATTTTTTTGGTGGCCCCCCCATGGAGAGAATTCCCCCCCTAAGCCACTCCAAAACCCAGCCCAAACCCTAAGTTCTACTCTACACGACAAAGGGGAAAATACCCTGAAACACTGCGTAATGAACTTAAATGTTTTGCTTAAATTGTTTCACACTGCAAGGGGCCCTTGTAGTTCTTATGAATTTAGGGTAGCTATACCAATAGAGGGACTGTGGAACTTTTTTGGGGAAAAACAGTCATGAGGTCTGAAAGCTGTAAATCCTGACACCCCCAACCAATTTTTTTGGTGGTTTCTTCCCCCAAGGAAGCTTCTGCACATAAATCACCGGGCCCCACAAGTCCACTGCCTTGGGGTAAATTTGACCCTCTCTTCTTTTAAAACCCCACAACCAAACCCTTTCCTCTGCCTGCCCCCCCTCTACCGAAAAATATCTCATGCATCCGCCCATTCCTCAAAATTTTTCACTACAAAAAAAAACCCCGTCCATCCCTTTCATCTCCGCCTAGACTACTGAACATCCTTCCCTGTGGCCTCCCATCCAGCCTCTTTCCCCCTTTAAACCCTCTTTCAACTCTGCTGCCCTCTCTACACCTCTCCCCGCTACTGCTGGGGCCCCCCCTCTTCAACCCTAACGGCTTCCCCCTTGCCCAGGAATCCATTCAGTTACAACCATGACCTCAAACCTCCAAACCCCCCTCCCCCCATACATCTCATAAGGGGGAAAAGGGGTAAAGCAAGGGCAACTTGCAACCCTTTTGTCAATAATTTGTCCAATTTGTTAAAAAACAATAATAATATATATAAATACTGTAACCTAAAGGGGTTTCACACGCGCTTTTTTGGGCAGTTTTACTGCGCCCAATTTAAATGCCTTTATTACCGCAAGCTTTTTGCACTTATCAAACTGTTTGGAAAATTGAGTAATCAATTAGTGGTTTTTTTAAAACCACAAGATTTTAAACCCGTAAAAAGATTTCTTTTCTTAAACAAAATTTTTGAACAATTATGACAACTAAAGAAGCCCGCGGTTTAAAAAGGGAGCTTAATTGGAGCGCAGTGAAAACTGCACCAAAACTGTGCTGTGTGAAAGCACCCTAAAGGAATACTGAAAACTGACCCTGTCTGAAAAAAGGAGGTTAATTTACCTTAGGTTTTCACTTAAAAACAATATTTCTGTGTACAAATTATGTGATATGGGCTCCATTAAACAAGCACAATTAACCTTCCCTCGTTATTGGAGATTTAAAGATCCCACAAGAGCAATATATCTGACCACAAGAATCTTCTGTTGACTCAAAGAAAATCTCGACTAAGAATTAATTATCAGCACCTGCCGGTCCATTGTATAATGGAGCTGTATGAGGACTCTGTCTTTTTACTTGGTCAGCTCATTTTACCACTGACCCTTTCACCTTCATCTTCCATTAGCGCATCATTGCCTGAATTTCAGATGTGAGAAAATGCCATTATTCTTAGCGTTTGATTAAGCTTGTTTAGTATACTATAAAAAACAAATAGAGTGACATATTTACAAGGACCGCTCAACACTTTGGAGTAATTGGTTTATTAGAGAGTACAAGCTGCACACACATCAGCAGAGGCATGGAGAAGCACACTTAGTATTATCTACTTCATATTATGTGGTACAAAAGGTTCAAAGGAAATCAAAATATGATTGACTTTACTACTTGCTTTATATAAATCACTGGTGATCTATCTATCTATCTATCTATCTATCTATCTATCTATCTATCTATCTATCTATCTATCTATCTATCTACAATTTTGGAACTTTGCCAAGGTTCTATATTGCTGGAACCCCGCCGGGAATTCATTTGTTTGGAAGTGCGGCTAGTTTTCTTTTTCCTATCTATCTATCTATCTATCTATCTATCTATCTATCTATCTATCTATCTATCTATCTATCTAATCTATCTTTCCCTATATTTTAACTTTGATCCATAGTCTTGAACCTGGCTGTAATTCTTTATACACACAGCCATAATATACGAGTCCTAATGTTTGTTTATACTTGTAAAAGGGTATTCTTGTAGATTGTGAGGCATAATGGTAAGACAAAATTGAATTGATACCTGTCTCTCACAGGACTCCAAAATTACCATTCATTTCATAGTAATGAGGGTCAAAGATACATAGTAAATGGTTGAGTAGGATTTGAATGTTGTATTATTTTCTTAGAACCAATGACACTCATATGGAAATTAATAAATTCTAGTTCTATAATACAGGGTTAAAAAGTTTTGCAATTTCTAATGATGCAAGCTTCTTCCAAGAAGCTTTTGTCCTTGTATTGTTTTGGTAGAATCTCAATGTCTAACTGTAAACAATGGCTTTGTTATAAATTACCAAGGACACTGCCAGTCTGGAGGTTCAGGATGAAGTCAGTAGTTTTTGTCAATAGTTTTGTTATTCTGGCATGCGCAATAGAACCACTGACCTTTAGGTATAACAGAATCAATATGTCATGCATGCTAAATAGCGTTCACGAATATTTAAAATAATCAGAATAATTAGAGGTGTGATTTTAGTACTGACCAGTAATGATTCTTATTAACGATTATTAATTAGGTGATTGTTATCATACATGAATAATTCTGAAAAAAATATTTTAATGACTAAAAGTTATTAACCAATAAAAAATATATCGGTTTTGTATAGATTATTGAAAGTTTATAAAACTGCTTGCCAAGCTCTCAATAAAGGAGAAAGGATACACCAACATTTTGGGAAATGTCTCTTGTTCTTTCGACGATGTATGTGCACATACACTTTTGAGTTAATTTATAATTTGGACACTGCACAAACAAAGCGGGCAGATATTTTAGACTCCCATATCATGCTGTACATGATATTCACATTAATGGTACTCAATACCAGATGCAGTTTATGGATGAGGGGGTGCAGTTTCTCGATAACAGCTAAGCCTTTTATTTTTATATTATCATAAAATTGTCTTAGGGATGCTTTGGAATCACATCTTTCATACCATTCAGAGATACATTTCTGACATCAGATCTCTTCAAGTCAGAGAAAGCTAATCTGAAACACTGTTGGACAAATGAAACCCTGCATTACGGGTGCACAAAAGTCCAACATTTTCCAAAAGCCTTATTTATGGACAAATGTGAGATATTTTCATGTCTCTACACCAATCTAACCCCATTTTTTAAAGTGAGTGGGGATTAGCAGGGAAGATGGAATACTTAAACATTTACTATAATTTGTACCAGAAAGTGGCATGAATTCCAGTGGAAATCTGCACTAGTTTACAGCTCTCTGTGTGTGGACAAACAGAATTGAAAGGGGTTGTCCACTTTTTTTTTCATTACTAGCATAATGCTGCCCAATTTTAAAGTTATACTTACCCCTCCCGTCACTGGATCCTGAGCTGTGCCATTCAAACTCTTTATTTTTTGCTTCTTCTGAACTGGGACGTCACCACTGCATCCACTGATTGGCTACAGCACTTACGAGTCAACCCCTGCACTCACTGTTTGGAAGAAGTAAGAAGTAAACAGAAGACCAGCAGATATTGAGTACAGCCAGCGCCATCTTATCCTTTGGGCACACAAGGCAATTGCCCGGGGGCCTGAAAATATATCAAATGTATGTTCTAGGAGCCCAGACACATGCCCTGGATCCCTGGATCAGCTCTGCATATCTAACTGTTTATGTGTTCTTAGGACATGTAAACAGTTAAAAACCATGGTGGAGCAGGAAGTCGTTAACTCCCTGCAGGTCCGCCATCAGAAATATCCCATTCAGCTGAAGAATTTGGGCCCCCGCTACCTGCCCCCTCGTCAACAACATCAACACCCCACTGCCAACTCCGTCATAAGTTGACAATCCTTTTAACAAAAAGTACTAAAAGGCTTGTGCCATTTAAGGGGTTTTATCATTACATTAAATGGTCTCAGAATAAGGGGACAGTGAAAACAAGCAACTTTGCAATTGGATGTCATTTGCAAAGCTATCTTGTTTTCACTGTCTCCCTTATCTTCGTTTTCTGTAAACACTGTTCCCCAGTGCAGGTCGGATTCCACCTCCTTTGATTTCATTGGCTGACGGCTCTACTAATATACATTCTGTCTGGCCCCCGGTCGTATTCACGGGAGCGTGCATTCCTGCCTCACTCAGAATAAGGGGCTGGCAACATTTCAATCTGCACAGCCAGCAGCCCCACAGTCACACTGCAGCTGCTTCAACAATCAGGAAACAGCAGAATTGTGCTCAGTGCCTAATGCTCCTGTGTGTAAACATAGAAGGGAGACAGATCTGTGCTGCTCTGGATGAGTTCATTGCAGACTGGATTCAACTGTAACAAATCTCCAGCTGTGAGAGGCGATGAGATCAGTGCTCTGTCCACAGAAGACTGTCTAGACTGAATGCAGGCCTGTGGTATGTAAACAAACAGCTCTTACAAAATAAGACTGCATAGGGAGAGGAACAACACAGTGACATGTGGAGTGGACTCAGAGAGAGAGGGGGCAAGAGCAGGGATGTACTATCCCCTCCCCCCTGATCTCAAACAAACACACTGACTCGGGAACGAGCATGAACAGTGAAGGTGGGGATGACATCATCCACCTTCAGTTAAGAAACACCCAGCTGGGAGGGGAAGAAACCCCTGAATTTGAAGAGCTGAGAAACAAAGTACAAGGAAACACACGACTTGATGAAGTGATAAATCCCCTTTAACTCCTTGCTTTGGCAATAACATATAGGCAATGTTCACACGGCTTAAAATTGGACATATTTAAGTCTGTAATTACGCGCCGTAGTGCGCGAATTACGGCTGTAATACGTCCCAGTTAGAGATGGGCGAATTGATTCTAATGAAGTGGAATTCGTTTAGAATTTCAGGAAAACTTCTGTTCTGAACGAAGTCGAAGTTTGGGGTACTTCGGATGAACGAAGTGTGCTTTTGATTGATAAAATGGCTGTGAGCACATGGCATTACATGGGGCAAAGCACTCTGGGAGGAAGAAGGGCATAGCCTATATGACATGTGCAGAGATGAAGCCAATCAGAGACCGGCGGGATTCTGTGACGTCACCGCACTATATAAGTCCTGGCGCGACGCTGGGAACTCACACTCCTCTCACTGTACTGATCAGGGAAGGTGCTGCCGCGGCTGATTGTGATAGCTCTTACTGAAGAACTGATTTTTATACAGTGATTTTGTGGGTGTCCTCAGCTTGTCTCAGAGACTGCTTCTCTTAACGTTCTATTTCTGATTTTTTGGGGTATTGGATCTGAAGTCCAGTGTGCATCCACTGCAGCTGCATATACATTTTAATGATATCTGCTCACAGCACATTGAATATCCAAGGGGGATCTAAGCCAGTTCCTGTTGTATTAATTTAAAAAAACAGTGTTGTCATAATACAAATAACACTTCATTTTTGGCTGCTCAATTCTTAAGCGCAATTTACATCCAGGGGTTAATTAAGCATTGTTCTGCTGCTGATGTGACTCCAAGAAACCGTCTTTTTCACCACCAAAAATTAAAATTTTCCTGTACCATAATTCACAATTGAAGGTTAATTACAATTTTTTTCTTGTTGTATAGCGTAGAAAACACGCAATTGTAACACGCTAAAAAGCTTGTAGTTTGTGGCTGCTCACTTCTTTTGCGCAATTTACATCCAGGGGTTAATTAAGCGTTGTTCTGCTGCTATGGTGACTCCAAGAAACCGTCATTTTCAACCGCCAAAAATTACAATTTTCCTGTAGCATAATTCACAAGCAAAGGTTTAATTACAATTTTTTCTCTTGTTGTGTAGCGTAGAAAACCGAATTGAACAACCTCAAAAC
>JAODAL010063981.1:0-18954 GCA_025379985.1 Phyllomedusa bahiana
TATGGAACATTTTTAGGGGTAGATTTGGGGCCCCCCACCCCGTCCCATCCCCAAAGCCTGCGAAGGTAGAGAGAAGGGAATTTGGAACTCTAAAGGGAAAAAGGGTTTGTCAAAAATGCTGCGGGATTTCCCCTTTTTGGGCCCGGGCCCCGGGAACTTCTCCCAAATTTGTTCTATACCACTTAGGCCCCCCCCAAAACAACCCAAAACATGGCCAAAACCCCCCCTTTTTTGGGGTACTTTTTTGGAAAGCCTCCTTCTGTGTTTTGAAGCCCAGGGAAAAGACTGGGGGGGGGGGGGGGGGGGGGGGGGGGGGGGGGAAAAATAGTGATGGGAACTGTAAAAATTTTTTGTGTTTAAATTTTTTCCCAAAGATTTTGACTAATTTGCATGCGGGCGGGCCCTTCTGCTTCCCCTTCCCAGAACCCTACAGGGGGAAACCCGGGCATGTTTTTCAAACCGGGGGGGGCCCCGATTGTAAAAAAATAAAGAGGGCCATAAAAGGAGAAAATTCCCTGGAGCCAAAAGGATTTGAAGGCCCTTTTAAAACGGTTACCCCCTAAAATTCCCCCCCAAAGCAGTGAAGTGGGGGGAAAACCCCCCCAAACCTTTAAAAAATTAACCCCAACCCCCTTTTTTCCCCCCCCCCCAAATTTTTTAAAAAAAAAGGCCCCCCCCCCCCCCGGTAAAAAACAAAAGGGGGAAATTGGGGGTTTTTAAAATTTTCCCCCCCCCCTTTTTTTTTTTTTTGTTTTTTAACCCCCAAAATTTTAAAGAAAAAAAAAAAAAAATTGGGAGTGGGGGAAACCTTCTGGCGGGAACACCCCCCAAAAGGGTTTTGCAAACCTTTCCTTTTTGATTATTGTGAAAATTGTCTTTTCCAGGATACAGTTTATCAGGGGGGAAACCCGATACAAAACCATGAGGTTTTCAATGGGGGACAATTCATTTGTTTTGGGACCCGTCCTGGAATAAAAAAATTGTTACAAAGGGGTCTGTTTGGGGGGTGGAACACGGGGAGGACTGGGGATATAAACCAAGGGAGGCCATAGTCGAAAGGGATTAGAAGGGAAGACCCTTGTTATGCGGATGCCCAATTGAAAAGGGGCCCCCCCCACCAACAAGGGGAAAACGGTTTTTTTCCCCCCAAAGAGAGGGCTTCCCACTCTTCCTGAATATTGAAATCCCTCGAAAAGCAAAAGGGGTAAATATTTTCTTGGGGCATAAAACTAATTTTAAAAAACCCAATGCTGGGCCTTTATAGACAAAAAAGAAAAATTAAAAAAACAGCCCCCACCGCCCCACCCCCAATTTTAAACTCCAGGGGGGAAAGGTCAATTTTTTAAAAAAAAGGGCAGTAGAAAAAAGTATTCCCAACCCCAAATTAACAGGGGGAAAATGTTTTTTTTTCTTTTAAAAACCCAAGTTTCCCCCCCGGGAAAAAACCTGTGGGCCTGGGAATGGGTTAAATAAAACGGTAAGGGCCCATAATTTAAAATTTGGGTTTTGGCCTTCCCGGGAGCCAAACCCCCCAAACGGAAACCCCACCCCTATAAAACCAATTTTACGGGCAGAAAAAGCAGAGTGTTTTTAATTAAAAACCTGTTGAAAAAGAAAAATTTTTCCGGATGGGGAAAAACCAAATTTTCCCTCTAGAAAAGTTTAAAAACCCAAAGTGAAAACCCCCGGGGAGAGGTTGGGGGGGCTTCGGGGGAAATACAATTTTTTTTCCCCCCCCCAATCTACAGCCGGGGGAGGGCATTTTTTGGGGGTTTTCCCTTGGGGCCTTTTTATTTTGCCAGGTAAAAACCTAAACTAGTGGAAATTTTGGTAAAATCCCCGCTGGAAACCCTCCTGGATGTCTTCTGGTTGGGGGGGGGAAATGGAGACTGAGAGGGGGGTTTCCCCAACCCAACCTGGAAAGGCCCGGGTGCAAAATTAATTAAGCTCCCCAATCCCCGTTTTAAAGGCTTACCCATGGAATCCGGGCCCCCCCACCAAAATTGACCCCCCCGAGCAGGAAAAAAAATGAGGGGGCCTCCAATTTTCCCCCGGGGAAACCCCCAATATTTATATAGATGAAATTTTGGAGTGCCTAGGGGGGTCCCGGGACCAGTTTAAAAAGCGCGGGTTTCAGTTTTTGCTGCAGGTTTCGCTTCCCTTTTTTCCCCCAAAGTCAAATAAAATAAGAATTTTGGACGGTTTAATTATTTTTAACCCATAACCCCAGCAAAGGTTTTTTTAAATTTTACAGTAGAGAGGGGTTTCAAGGAGTCTATGAAAAATTTTGGCCCCAAACTGGGAAATCCCCTTTACAGAACCGTTTAAGGCCATCGACAGGGGTGTTTGGCGAAAAGGAGGGGGTTTGGGGGGAGGGATGGGTTTAAGGAATGCTGCACCTAAAAATACCCGAAAAACACAGGAGTAAAAGGAAAAAACCACTATCCCCCCTAGTAAGAAAAAGAATTTTTAAAAGGGAACTCAAGGAAAATTTCCCAGGGGGGGAAAAATTTTTTCCCTGGCCTCCTGGCGACTGTTTTGGACGGGAGGCGGGAAAAGGGGCGGGGTTACAGCAAGGGGGCAGGGATACGCGGTTATCCCTGGGGGGGTGTTACGGGGTTTGGGGTTTGTGCGGGCCTTGCTTTTCCCCTCTAAAAAAAAACCCAAGGGCCCCGGATCGCTGCAGGAGGAGCCACCTCAGGAACCTTCCTTATCCCACGAACGGGAAAATTTCCCAAAATGTGGGGGTGGATAAAAGGGGGTATTGGTGAAAACCCCTTTTCCTCCCCAAGCCCCCCCATAATTATAAAACCCAAAGATAAAATCTCTTTTTTAAAAAAAAAAAGGGAAAGATCAAGGGGGAAAAACCCCTAAACACTTTTAGTCAGGCCCCCGGGAAGTTGCGTGTTAAATTTCCAACCCCGCTGGGGGGTTTTTTCCTTTTCAAAATTTCCTTCGAAAAAATTTCCCCACCCCCCTTACCCCCATTTGGGGAATTTTTTTTTCCAAAGGTCCTTTTCCTTTTTTTATTTTCCCGGAAAAGGAAAAAAGGGAAACGTGGAGAAAATCTTGGTCTTTGGGGGGGGTTTGTAAAGGGTTTAAAAGGGGTTTTAAAAACCAATATTGTGTTTATGCATAACATGAAATCCCAACTTTTTCCCCCTTTAATAAGGTATCCCATTTTTGGACAGATTCCATTTTGTGGGGAAATGATACAGAAATTTTGAAAAAGGGCTTTTTAAGTTTTGGTTGCAGTCCAGGAGGGTAACATTTTGATACATTTTTCCCCCAGGATTTTGGAATTTTGGGGGTTTATCATCCCCCCTTTCCTTAATTTTTTCTTTTTTAACTGGAAATAAACTACAAATTTTTCCCGGCCCGGGTTTCTTTCCCCAGAGACTTTCTACCAGAGAAAACCAGGGACCAAATAAAATTTCCCCCCACAGAAGCTGCCAAAAAAAAGGGCATACATCCGTCCCTCCAAAACTCAAACCCCCGGCCCCCTCCCGCTTGCTTGTTTTACAGATCATACAAATATGTGGGGGTAATGCATTGTATTGTCGGGAATTGCTTGGAACATAAATGAGATTCGAACCAAAACTCTGCTCTGACCCCTTTTTCCCAAATTTCGGCCGATACATTGTTCCCCTGATCATGATTTTTGGGGTAAACCCGGGCCAAAACGGTTTACCCCCAGTTTGGTAAACGGGCCCCCGACACTTGGGACCCGGGAGCAGGAGAACCTCCCAGGGTACTGCACAAGGGTGGGAGTCTTTTCCCGGGATCGCTTTTTCCCCCCCCTGTGGGCCCCCCATTCAGTTAAACCCCATAGGTTTTTCGGGGGTTTACAAAAAGGCCTTTTTGACTTTTAAGGAAGGATGGGCGGCTGTATTTTTATTTTCCCCCCAAGTAACCCCCTGTAATGAAGGAAAAAGAGAGTTTAAAAAATTTTCAAGTCCCTACTCCCCAAAGGGGCCCCCCAGGGGGTGGGCGTTCTCACTAACCCCCCGACTCCCACCCGGAATTCTCTTCGGTAAACAGATTTTTTTGCTTTCCCTTTGGGGCTTCCCCTTTAGCCGACCCCCGATAAAGGGAAAAGGGGTGGCCGAGATTCAGCTAAACCCCCTTTAAGGGAAAGGGGAAGAGGGCGGGAGGGGGGACTGTAGGGGGGGTATGAATTTCGCCGCTGGGTGTGTTCCTTCGGGGGGGAACGACCCAGGGCCCCCATGCCAGTTATGGGTAAGGGGTTTGGATGACCCCTTTTTAAGGGGGCATGTTTTGGGGGCTTATTTCCTTTCTCCGGGCACTCTGAAGACGCCCCTCGCTTTGGGAAAATTCGTGGAAAACCCGATGGTTTTAGGGAAAAGCGTCGGGGAAAAAGACCCTTTCTCTTGCCCCCCCCCTTTTCCCCACTTCCCCATTTTACCACCATCCCAGAAACCCGCGAGTGTGGCGATATAAAAACCCGAGGAAAACTATGCAGGTAGGGGGCCTTTCCCTGGGGGGGGTTGTCCCGTGAACGCAGGACCTTTAAAACCTCGCACCCGGGACTGGCTTCTACTAGTGGTGAAGAGGGTCCCTTGCTTCCGTGAGGGGTCCAAAAAAAAGCCCGGGGCCCGGGAAAAATCCAGCACCTAGGGGACTCCACCGGGGGAAAGGGCCACCCAAGGGGGAACAAGTATTCCTTTGGGTCAAAAAAAGGGTTTTTGCTGCCCCGTGAAAATTTCCCTATTTTTTTATATGCGAATGTGGGAGTGCTTTTGTAGATTTTAGGAACAGTTCCAATTTCGTGGACGCCCTTTATTCGCTAAGCATCTTTTGGCCTTCCCTGCCAGGACTCCAAAGGGGGCCTAAACGGGTTCCCTGGCTATTGATTCAAAACCCCCCCTCCCAAAGGGCCCAAAAACAGTATTGCAACCCCAGGCCTTTAGGTGCTGGTTTTTGGGGCAATTTTAAAAAAGAAATGTATAATGTTCATCCTGGAGGGCTTACCCCCCGGGGTTTTGTTTTTGGGGGGTTCCCCGGTTCAGAAAAAAAAATCCTGTGATTGAATTTGGGGGTTGGGGTTAATTGGTGGGGGCAAATGTTTTTTACAAATGTCCCCTATGGTTCTTGGTTAAAACGGGGGGGTTGTGGGCAGGGTTTTTTCCCGCCCTTTTTTTGGGGATTTTGCTTTAAAGGGGTTTTTTTAAAAACCCCCCTCCCGAGGGGGTTTTCCCCCGGGGATAGGTCCCCCATGATTTGTGATCAAAAAATGTTTTTGGGGGAAGGGGTTTTCCCAAAAGGAGGAAAAATTTTAACGTCAGGCCCAGGAAAAGAACCCCTAAAAGAAGGGAATACATTTTTAAAGAAGTCCCTTTTAAGAAAAAGTCCCCAATTCCCGGGCCCTTTGGTGTCCCCCGGGGAAAGGGCCCCTTCTTTTGGGTTTAAGAAAAAAAAATGGAAGTTTCCCCCCATGCATTTTTATTGGGAGCCCAAAAAAATTTAATTTGGGAAAGAATCAAAAAACCCCTTAACCCTTGAAATTTCCCGAATTTTGGTTTTAATGAATTCCCAAAAAGGCTAAAAAGGGGTTTTCCCCCGTGGACCTAAAAAGGGGTTAAAAACCTTATTTGTTTTCAAATTGGGGGGGGAGTGGAGAACCCCCTTTTAATACCCCCCAAAGGGCCCTTTTGAATATCTTGTTATGGGCCTTTTTTTTTTGTGTAATGCTCCTGCAAGGGGTTTTTCCAGAACCTGGTAAACCCATTTGGGGGTTTTAGGGCTTTTTGGTCAAATTTTATTTTTGTATCTGGTTGACAATTTTTTAAAATATTCAAAATGGGCTTTTCCCCCTCACATGTGGGGGGCAGGTTTTGGGGAAATCTTGAAGGTTAAAAGGGGTATGTTCAAACTACTTAACTGGGGGCGTTTTTAAATTTACGCCCCCCCCTTATTTTCGTTTTTTGGCCCGGGGGCGGGAGCGGGGGAGGGGCGGGGGGCCGGCCCCCTGCCGGCCCCTAAAAAATTCCTTTCCCGCGGGGGATCGCCCCTGGTAATTTAATGGGGCCCAAAATTTTTAAACACCCCGCGGGGGGGATTCGCGAGCAGGGAGAGAGGGGGTAAAACCAAAAATTCTCTTGAGATCTGTGGAATTTCCGTAAGACTGGGCCCCCTTTTTCAGCCCGTAATTTTTCGCCCTCCTTCGCGTAATTAACGGACCAAATTAAAAGGGCCCTTTTTAAAAAACCCCTTTGGGGAACCATGGGTAACAGTTTAAATTTTTCCAAAAAAGAGAATTTGGGGTTTTTTTGGGGGGTTCAGGAGGGAAACCCTTTCCCGGGTATGTTTTGAAATCTTTTCACTGGGATCACGGGAAAAGGTTTTAGGAATTCTTGAATTGGGGTTTGTCAAATTTTCCCCAAAGCCCCCTTTCAGTGGGGCCTTTGGCGTGGTAATTAAATTTTTCGAAAAAATTTAAAATTTGAAATTTTTCCCCCCGTTGGGGCCAAATGGCTCTTGGTTTTAATGGGCTTAATAAAAAAGGGGGGTTTTAAAAATCAGTAAAAATTGGGAAACCCAAAAACCCTTTGGGCTTTTTGAAAGGGTTTTGCAGTGTTTTGGGGCACTGCCCCAGTGTTGGTTCCGGGGGGACATCCCAAACCCCCCCTTCGGGCGAAAGAGGTCGGTTTTTCTGGTTTGGGGGCAGGGGCTGTCCCCATCTCAGGGGTCCCCACCGCCCTACCCAAACTTATCGGCCATGTGCTTTCCTTTTTTTCCCCCTTAAAATTTTTTCCCCGGCGGAGAGGAAAAAGATGTCCCGGGGAACCCCTGAAATTCCCGGCCAATTTAAATTTTACCCTTTTAGGAATGGGGCCACTTTCCCGAGGAAGCCCAACCCCAAATCACAATCCCCAACAGATATTAAAAAAAAAAAAAGTTAAACCCTTTTTAGGGGAACGCTAAAAGGTAAACCTTTCGTCAGGCTGTTTTAGCAAATTTTTCTTTACTCGCTTTTTAAATTTTTTCCCTCATTAAACCAGGGGTCTGAAAAGTTTAAAAAACTGAGCATTAAACTAGAGGCTTTTTGTGCCCGTCCTCAAACCTTGGGGGTCCCGTACCCCAAAATTAAAACCCCCCGGAGATGGGTTGTTCCCCCAGCCTGTCCCCCCCATTTACCATGGATTAAAAAACCACCGGCCTGAGCCTGAATTGGGCTTCTAGAGGGCTTTGTCCCCCCCTCAGGTTTTTTTGGTTTGGTTTTTTAAAAGGAAATTTCAAAGTTCTGTAGCATTCCCGGAAAAATCCCCCGGGGTGGGCGGAAAAAAGAGGCTTATCTTTCACAATTACCTTTACAAGATAAGTTTTTATTTTTAACCGGATTGGTGTTTTCTAGTGGGGTTTAAAAAAAGGGTCAGTATTGGGCCCCATTTCCCCCCCTTTAACATTTTTATTTTTGGGTCTTAAATTCCCCAGGGGTTTAACAGTAGAATATGATCCTTTTCAGATGGGAAAATAAAACCCCTGAAAAATTAAAACCCCAACCCCAAAAAGGGGGAAAAAGTGTTATTTAAAAAAGGGATCCTTGGGATAATGTTTGGGGCCCGGGGAGGGAAATGGGATGGGTGAAAGGGTTTTTCAAGTAAAAGCAAGGTTTTTGCAATGGGGAAGGAAAAACCATTACATGACTCATGTTAAAAGGAAAAAGGGTGGGAAAAAAAGTTGGGAAGGACCCCTTTGGGGGAAAAACCCGGGGGACAGTAAAATTAATTATAAACCGCCCGTGTAGGGCCCGCAGTTCCCGGCAAATAGGTCATGGGTGGGATTAAAAAAGGGGCCCTAGAGGGGCCCAAAAAAGAGAACCATTTATTCCCCCCCATTTTTACAAGTCATGGGGTTTGAAAACCCCAAAAAGGAATATTGTGTACAGTTTTGGGGACCCGTTTTCACAGGGAAAGACCCTTGTTAGAGTTAAAAAAAGGGACAAAGGCGGGCAACCCAAAAAAATAAAAAAGGGCTGGGTTTGGGCTTACAATACCCCAAAAAATTGCCCCCGTTTGGGGTTTTATTTGGGTTTTTGAGAAAAAAAAAAAAAAAAAGGCTTGGGGGGGCATAATAAAGTATGGTTTTAAAAAAATCCCAAAGGTAATATAGAGATCTCCTCCCCCAAAATTTATTTTATTTAAAACCGGGCCCCGGGGCGGGCGTTAAAGGGGTAACATTTTGGGGGAGAAAACCCCGGATGTAAGCCCCTTTTGGGCCCCCAAAAGGAAAAGTCTCCTAACTCCCCTTTGCTCCCCTGCAAATTTAGAAGCTCCGCCCAAACCCCCAAGAAACCTCAGCCCCTCTCAAAGGGGGCGTTAGAGCAGGCCCCCCCCCTCCCCCTGTTCCCTGCACCCGCCCCCCCCCGAGCTTTCAAAACACCCACAGCAAAAGGGTTTCCCCCCCCGCTTCCCGACGGTTTCCCGCAGCAGTTCGTCGGCCCCAAAAAAATATGGAAACCAGAAAAGAAGTTTTGGGTTTCCCTCAAGGGCCCTTCCCAGAGTGCCCCAAACAGCCCCCGGGGCTTCTAAGACCCCCGTGGGCCCCGCATTTTGGTAAGTCATAAAGGAGGATGGAGCGCTTCCCCCACCCCACATGTCTATTTTCTCAATATACTGGACCTGTGTCACAGAGGTACAGTTTTAAATTGGGATATACATAATAAGGGGCAGATTTTAAAAACAAAAGTAACCCCACGGTTAAAAAATGGGGCATGTGGATATCTGTTTCCCAAGGGGGTATTACAGTATAAAATAAATTTTTTAAAAACCACTATATAATATAAAAAACAACACCACACACATTTACAAATAAATACATGGGTAAAAACTTAATTGGGGGGTTAAATTTGAGTTTTTAAAAATGCCCCGTGTGAAGTTAAAACGTGTTAAAGTTTTGTATGTATATAGTAATATTTATATAATTATATATTTTTTATATTATATATATTTATATATAATAAATTATAATTTATATATAATATATATTTTAAAATATATATTTTATATTTTATATAATGGGTGTAGTGTGTTTAAAAAAATAAATATATATACTGTAAATTTTCCCCCAGGGACAATATAAAACAAAAAATGTTTAAAATACAGGGAAATAATGGGCATGTGTTAATACTGTTTCCCCGTGGTTTTTTTCAAATAAAATATTTTTTTATAACACACCCACACCCCTATAATATATATATTACACCACACATGAAATTCAACGGGACGTTTACTCAATGTAACCCCGATAAGTATTATACTTTATACTGTCCCTGTGTGAAGTACACGTGTGGTATGTGGTGTGGTATAAATTTTTATATTTAAATATATATGGTATTTTATATATATTTTTGTAGTGTGTGTATATAAATATATATTCTGAATTACACCAGGAAAAGTATTACATTTTCCCATATTTACTGTGTGTTACTTTGTGTTTACTGTTCCTGTGTGTAACAGCGGGTGGGGGGCCCGCATTGAGTAATCTGATGTTTTTAAAAGTGGTAACAAAATAATAAGTGTAAAAAAAAACAAATAAAAAAAACACCTTTAAAACCCTTTCCCCATTACAAATGTTTGTAAATGAAAAATTGTAAAAAAAAAGTCAAAATTTTTTGGCATACCGGGGTAAAACCCCATTATAAAAACGATATTTTCCCACCCCCAGCACTGCACAAATTTTTTTGTTTTAAAAAAAACCCTTTTTTTTATCCCCTAAACAAAAATTTGAAAAAAGAAATCAAAAAGTCCCCATGCCCCCGTCAGTTACCAAAAAAAAAAAGTTATGCTATTAGAAGGGTAAATTGGGTATTGTGAATCGTTTTTATGCCCAAAGAAGTGCTGTAAAAAAAAAAAAAAAAACACTACCGGATTTTTTTATATTTTGCCTCATAAAATTTGGAATAAAAGGTGATAAAAAAATTTTTCCCCAAAATGGTACCAGTAAAATTTTGCTCCCTGCAAAAAAATAAGCCTTTAAAAGGCTCTATA
Organism: Phyllomedusa bahiana; assembly: GCA_025379985.1. Taxonomy (NCBI): domain Eukaryota; kingdom Metazoa; phylum Chordata; class Amphibia; order Anura; family Hylidae; genus Phyllomedusa; species Phyllomedusa bahiana. The sequence continues at coordinate 10,011 of JAODAL010063981.1, forward strand.
ACATGAATAAAAAAAAAGAGTTATGATTGAAAAAAAAAAAAAATGGAAAACAGCTGGTCTTTTAGGGAAAAATAATCACCACTTTCCCGTTTTTTTCAGACATAAGAGGAACTTTTGTCCCCCCAAAATTGGAAGAAAATGAGGGTGCACCTATATTTTAAACCCGCAGGATTTAGGAGTGGGACGCTGTAGGGTGGGCGGGAGGATGGGGTTTTTGGGGGCGGATACCATCAGAAGGGAGTAAAGGAGCAGAGTCTCTGCTGCTGGAAGTACGGCGGGGTTTTAATTATCCCCTTCATGCATTGGATTGCCTGAACATCTAAATGGCATGAAGGTGTATAAAGGGGCTCCCCGTGAGCCCATCTATGGTAGCGGACAGGGTGTTTTTTACACTCACCCCTACAAAAGGGGCCCGTGCCCCCAATGTTTTAAGACCCCAGCAAGCCCCCGCCCAGGCGTATCTTAGAACAAGGGGGGTCCTCCGTCTTGAGGAACGAAAGTTTCTAATAAACATAGAAAAGGGGTTCTTTTCTGTAAAAGCAGTGGAATGTGGAATTTCTCCAGAGGGAAAAGTCATTGAATTCACTGACAGAGTTTCAAAAAGGGTTTGGTGCATTTCTGGGGCATAATAATATAAAATTTTTTGTGTTGATTTTTGGAGGGGGGGGTCATTTGATCCCCGGGATTTTTTCCATTGCCTAGGATCGGGAAGGAATTTTTCCCTAAAATGAGGACAATTGGTTCTACCTATGGGTTTTTGTGCCTTCCTCTGGATCGCACCTTAGCACAACAGGGAAATGGATGGACGTTGTTTTTTTCGGCCTTAAAACTAGAAACTATCAAGGTTTTAATGTTTTAGCTGATTGATCAACAGTATAATGAAGCAAGAGAGGTAAGAATAAAAAGGGCAGCAACAAAGAGTCCACTGTACTCTTCCACCTTCTAACGTTGGTTGTCTTGGAAAATTGTCACAAGCCTGAAAAAAAATGTATTCTTGTTAAAAGCCACAGTATCTCAAGAGAAATTGTGTAATTAATGTGCAGAGAAAATTGTTTATTGTGTAATAAACTGTATTGCATACACATTTTTTAATTTATATATTTTAATTTGTTATTATATTTATATCACAGCAGCCAGGGGTGTAACTACCGGGGTACAGAGGGGTAAGCAGTTTGCTTACGGGGCCCCATGTCGCTTAGGGGGGCCCCGGGGCAGCTGCTTACATGCTGCTATCCCCCGCCCTAACCCCGGATAATTGCCGCTCCTTGGGCTCCGCCGCATGAACTTACAGTTCATGCGGCGATGTGGTAGCTGCGAGGCCCAGCAGACTACTCCTCCTGATATGCCATGGGCCCCCCATATGCCTGCCTATAGCCCCCATATACCTCCTATAGCCCCCATATGCCTGCCTATAGCCCCCAATAATGCCCTTGCCTGCCTATATCAAGCCCCCTCTATGCCTGCCTGCCTATACAGCCCCCTATATGCCTGCCTGCCTATACAGCCCCCTATATGCCTGCCTGCCTATACAGCCCCCTATCTGCCTGCTTGCCTGCCTATACAGCCCCCTATCTGCTTGCCTGCCTGCCTATACAGCCCCCTATATGCCTGCCTGCCTGCCTATACAGCCCCCTATATGCCTGCCTGCCTATACAGCCCCCTATATGCCTGCCTGCCTATACAGCCCCCATATGCCTGCCTGTACAGCCCCCATATGCCTGCCTCTACACCCCTATATGCTGCCGTATACCCCCACAAGCCTGCCTGTATACCCCCACAAGCCTGCCGTTCTACTTATATGGGGCCCCTTTAGCTACCTAAACCCTACCTATATGGCCCCTATAGCCCACCTAAACCCTGTCTACTGTATGGCCCCTATAGCTACCTAAACCCTGCCTGCCTATATGGGCACTCTATTGGCTACCTAAACCTTGCCTATTTGGGGCCCCATATATCCTATCTAAGCCCTGCCTGCCTAAATGGACCCCATATAGCCAGGGGGGCAGGTGCTGGAAAAGTCAGGATTCTAAGATATTTGTGTCTAAATCTGCAGGGACAAGTGGTCGGGAGATGTCATCAAGATGGCGGACTGGACCGGATGCAGAACAAAAGAGAAAGTCAACGACTGGTCAGAGAAACGTCCTTGGAGTCAAAGATGTAACCACTGTAACATTTGTATGTCGCACAGGCTGTGTACACCTGTCTACCACTATATGGCATGTTGGTGGTTATATCCCAGTCTGCAGACGTGTACACTGCTGTAATAATGGTCATGTATGGAGGTAAATCAGTCGCAGACCCTGTGTACTTTGGGTGTCACCATTATATGGTATGTATGGGGCTAATAACGTCTGCAGACCCCTGTGTACACTGGTGTCTCCACTTTTTGGTACTGTAGGGGGTTTAATATACATTTGCGAGCCTGTGTACACTGTATATCCCAAACCTTTATGGTCACTATATTATTATATATTATTATTATTAGACAGTATTGGTCTTTGTGTACTGATCAGTAATAGTGTGGGGTTATTATTCAGTCACTATGGGGTGGTAATTTGTTGTGTTCTGGTGGTATAATCAGGTCCTTATGTAATAGTTTTTTGGTAAGTTGGTTTTGGGGATAGTGGATTTTTTGGTAGCGTTATGGGGATAGTATGGGGAGGTATTTGCCCCCTTGTAGTATCTACATTAGCTAAAAGCATGTCCTGGTCATGGTCGGGGGCGGGAGGGGGGTAGGGGGGGGGCCCCCATCCAAAAGTTTGCTATGGGGCACTGGCTTCTCTAGTTACGCCCCTGACAGCAGCTATTGGCATTTTGAAATCATTCTATGCACGTACAGTACATATCAGCTTTAGACAAAAAGTTCATGTTAGGACTGATTGTAATCACTCAGGTTTCTTGAGTCTGAAATTAGGATAAACCAGCCGCTGATTCTGTAATATTTGCAAGGTTGTGTTCATAAATAGGCAAATGCAATTTAGGGAAAACACAAAAATGGCAACATTCCTGTTTCTGTTATTTCTATATATTTTTCTCATTTTTTCTATATTTCTATATTTTTTTGATGAAACCATGTCATAACTATTCACAGCATTGTAAAGCAACTCTTACTGACCCAACTGGATAGTGCTTGCAATAAACACAGGCACTTGCATCCCTTGTGCAATAACTGTATATAGGGCCATTGTTATATAATTCCTTACTTTTATGTCTCTCTAAAAGTCCATCAGGAATAATATAAATAAAAATTTTATTTATATAGCGCCAACATATTCCGTAGCACTTTACAATTTAGAGGGCATAAGTTCAGGCAAAAAAGATAAACATTATACAGTAAAAAGCTACTTACAGAGGAGACACAAGACGTGAGGGTCCTGCTCACAAGAGATTGCAATCTATTAGGGGGGTTTTTTTTTTTGGGGAGATTTAAGGAAAGGAAAAAAGGGTGGTTTACACAATGGTCCAGCCTTGATCCCTAAATATGGGATGATTTTCATAAAAGTGGATGAACCTGCCGTCCATACAGATTAATTTTTTAAAATACAGAAAAGTGCCTGTGATGCTGTATTGGGGAAGTGACAGAATTGTGTGTGACAGAGTGTGGATGGTTAGCAATTAGTGATCTTAGTAGGCCTGCGTAGAAGATGTATTCTTAAGGCACACTTAAAAATATGAGGGCTACTAGTGTGCCTGATTGTACAGGATAACATTTTCTAGAGGACTGGTGCATCACTTGCAAAATCTTGGAGACGGGCATGGGAAGTTTGGATGATTGAGGCATATAATTTAAGATCAGAGAGCAGGGAACAAGTAGTATGGTAACCATTAATGTCCATTCAGTTAGGGGGACACGCATTGGGATAAAACTGTTGAGTGAAAGTATATCGTAGGGTGAGCCACCTAGGGTGGAGGTGCCCTTTTCAGGGTGGTACCTCTGCTGCATAGGTAGGGTTCTACAGGGAATAGATGTGCGCGTATACCTTGATTTTTTTCCCTCTTTCATTACCTTTATTTTCATCTGAAATTGATGACGAAACAACTATTTGAAAAGTGGGCGGTACTGTAAGAAAACTATACACATTAACTTACTTTGGACACAATATTGTTTGGCTTATAGACCCTTTATGATACCAGGTACTATTGGGTTTCAGATGTGCTCATATAGTGGTTATTTGCTGTATTTGTTATTTGGGAATTAGAAATACTGTTTTAATAATGATTAATTAAAAGTTACATTTTAGCCCATTTTTTTCTCAGTGATATGAAAGCTAAATGTTGAATGAATGCATTTCACTGTAGTGCCATCAGGAGCTGCATGCCTGTCTCCAGTGGAAAGTAACTATATCGAAATGTCTACCCCCTGAGAGGCACACTCCTGCATTAGATCTAAAACTATGGGAAAAGGAGGGATGGACAGTCTGTCAGAACTAATCAATCATGAGATGACCCTCAGCTCCTGAATGGCTGCATCATGTAAAGGAGTGCTGCAGTAATTGAAACAGTTAGTAATATCATGAAAACAACAAATCTTAACTGAAAAGCACAAAGTACCTTAGGTATGTCTGGCAGTAAAACTGTCTTTGTTTCCCAAAGCAACCAATCAGAGCCCAGTTTTCATTTCCTATAGTGCTCTGAAAAAAATAAAAGCTGAGCTCTAATTGGTTGCTATGGTCAACAAAGACCGTCTTACTGCTAGACACTTTTCATGCATAAGGCCCAAAGAGTCCAAGAAGGTTTGTGAGTCCTTCTGGAGAGCCAGTCCTTCTGCATCCGGCCTAATCCATCCCTGCTCACTGTGTCTCTGCTCTTGAGGGCCAAATACCAGAAAGTGTCCAGAATACAGAACTGAGCAGATAACCAGAGTATATGATGATTACTATAAAGTATAAGATAATGCTGTTTCCTATCACAGTGGCACAATAAACCAGAACACACTTGATAAAGTATTGTAGATACAGAAGGAGAATGCTTCCATGGTTGGCACGTGTTATCACTGGAGGGAAAAATCTTGCTGATACAGTTGGGAAAAACAACCCACAGCTGTCAAGATAGAATATTATTCATAGTTAATCCGTAGCCTCCCAATGGTGAATATATGGATTGAGATAGGGTGTAAATGTGAAGGGTTATTATTCAAAGAAATAGGTAAAGCTCATCTTTTCATTAAGTCCCAGTGGATGAAGATTTAAGTGTGTGGATGCTGAAGCATTTGTGTTACAGGAGCCTCCTGTCTGCCAATTTATCTTCTCAATTCCCATTTGTTTTCTTTCACTATAGTCTAAAGGGCAGGCATGGATAATGTGATAAACCGCTTCTCTACTCTTGCAATGAATGTATTACCCATTTAGTTAAGTGCCCCCAATACTTGTACTTCTGAAGAACTTGGTCATGTTTCCTATCATGTCCTTAAACATGCCCACCCTCCTCACTGGAAACCATGTGTTTTTTAAATTCTGAGCACTGTAATGACTATGATCAACTTGTCCTTGATATTTCAGCTTCAATGAAAAGTGATCTGTGAAGAAGGTCCAATCTCAATTGAAATCTAAGTCTCCCTTCCTAAATCATGCAAATAAAATTGTTATACTGTTTCCACTTAAAATATAGCCTTTTCAATGTTATTTTCTTCTCTGTGTCTCTCTCAGCACCAATGCTAATATGTGCTATAGAGGGCAGGCTGCTAGGCAGTGTTACATGACCTATTTATCCTTCCAAAACCCCTAGCACGTACTCTTTACACATTAGCTTCCACTTTACCACCAGTCATTCCTCTTTCCCCTTCTCTATGTGTAATTGTAGTTTCCAAGAATTTCTAAGAATGGTTTTTGGGAAAGCAACGGGAACAACCGGGGCAAAACTATGAAAACGGGAAAACCAATTTTCAGGACCCGATAAAAATGCATAAAGAATCAGAGAGTTGGTCAGTTGAGTCAGATGAGTGGGCCCGGGGCATCTCCCTTATTAAACGTTCTTCTCATTTTTCGCTTTAAAATAAAGCAACAGTTTTAAAATAGAAAAGAAGAGATAAAAAGAGGGCTTTTTACAGGGGTTTAAAACAATTGGGCCCAAATGCGGGGAAAACAAAAAAAAGGTTGGGGGTAAAACAGTTTTAGATCCTTTTTAGATCTGGCAAACAGTTTATCAGAAAGAAAGCCCCCAGCTTTGTTGGGTCCCAGTTTCTTTCTTGGGGGGAGAAAAAGGGTTTTCTATAGAAGAAACCATAAGATTTTGCCCCTTGAAATCTTGTAGGAAAAACCCTTTCCCCCCAAAAACCTTTTGAGAATATGTTAGTTTTCCAGGAAAGTGGGTCCCAAATTAGATCGGGAACCCCACTTCACAGTGTAATTTCTATTTTATGCTTTGGTCTTGAAAATTCCCACCAAATGACCCCCCAATGCTTAATCCAAAAAGGGAAAAAATTCCCCCTCAAGCCCCAAAGTTTAAGTATCCTTTTTTTGGAAAAGCCCCTATTGAATATGTAAAACCCCCATTTTTAAATTTTTCAAGTGTGGATGAAACCCACCAGATATATTTTACAAATGCGGGGGAAACTCTATTTTTCAATTTTTTTCAAAAAAATTTTCCAAATTTCCCTTTTAGACCCCCCGGCCCCTTTCCAGGCTTTTCCCTAAAACCCTTTTTACTTTGGGAACCTTTAAAAGGGGAAAAACCATTTACTAAAGCACATCATTTTACCAAAATGCCCCTTTTTCTCCATAGAAAACAAGTGAACGTTCTTCATAATGCCCATTATGTAATTTTCTCTGGCATGTATCAATAAGATAAATTGAGATGGAGGGGTTTATTGTAGCCGATTCTGGATAAATTTGGGACAAATCTAAACTTATTTTTCAGCTCCATTGGGATTGAACATGTGGGAACCCAAATTGCGTCTTCACTTTTCCCTTAAATGTGTTTTTGAATTAGTGATGAGCGATTGTTTTTTCCAAAAATCGTCTCGGTCGTTTAGTCGATATGCAATTATCATGCCGATATCCATAGCTGATAATAGATAATTTGCCGATGAAAACCCTTAAAGTCTATGGGAGAGGGACAACCCGCTTCATTCTTTCAAAACCCCCCAAAAAGTTGGGGGAGAAGGGTGGAATTAAAAAGGGGGGGTTTTTCGCTACAAAGATTGGGGTTTTTTAATTTTTAAAAATCTTTAAAAAACAAGAAACTTTGCAATAAAAATGTTCTTTACAAAAGTTCTAAATGGGTTTTTTAGCTGCCCTGGGAAATATTACTAACAAAAAGTTTTTCCCGATCTCTATTTGTTTGCCGACCTGTTGTTTCCCTTTTTTCTAATGGCGTCAGGTCTGAATACCCCATCACCTTTTGAAAGGGCCCGGTCGGGGCCAAAAGAAGGGCCCCTCCCGCACAGAATGCTTTTGTAGGCAGGGGGGGGGGAGGGGGACTTGGCGTCTGTGTCCTGGGGGGTTTAACCCCGGGGTTTTTGCCTGCTTTCCCCCCTCTCTCTACACAGATAGATTGACAGCAGTGACCCGCTGTTACTAAATCATGTATGCTTTGGAACTGTGACTATACAAATACTATCAAATCAGGCATGTGAAACTTTTGTTCTCCGTATTGGGGGACACATCCGGGATATAGTAACACTGCCCTTGTTTTTTTGCTGGAGATGGGGAGACTTGTAAGCAAGCGGGGGATATGGGAAAACACATGATCCCCCTGCTCTATTAGCAACACATTTTCCCTTTCTACACTCCAGATAAGCCCTCTCCTGCAACGACCGGGCAGGCACACACAGGGTAAACTCTAGAGCAAACCCCCCCCCCCCCTGTATTAAATTTTACGTAGCTCCCCTGTGTGCTGAGGGAGGGGGGAAGAGGACGAAGAGACAGACAAGCTAGCACGCCCCTCGTTAATTCCAGGGACACGACAGGCTAAAGCCGTAATAGAAACTCCTTAAAACCCACAACAGTAAAAAATGGATAATCTACATCTTTGGCAAAACAAAAAGGCAACAAGAGTCACAGAAAAAAGTCACAAAAATTCACTATCCCGCCTGTACCCCACATGACCCTTAAACCCCATGACCCACAAATTAAAAAAATGGGGCCCGAAGGGAGTATATTTGAACCATCATTTTACTTTAATGGACATTGACAAACCCCCGTCCTTTACCACAGCAACCCCCAAACTTGCATGACCCACAGTTAAAAAGGGGTCGGAAAAAGGATCTTTTTAACCACCATTTTAGTTAACGGACATTGACTATCCCGTCCTTGACCGCAAACAAAGACCCCTTTAAACCTGTCTGACCCAAGTTAAAAGTGCCAGAAAAAGGATCTTTGAACCACCATTTAGTTGAACTGGGCATTGAATGGCCCTTTTCCCGGACCGCAGCAGACCTCAAAAACCCCATGACCCAAGATTAAAAAGTGCCGGAAGAAAAAAGCTTTAACCAAATTTTAGTTGAACTGGGCATTGACATGCCTGTCCTGGACTACGCATGACCCCCAAAAAACCCGTCTGCCCACAGATTAAAAAAGTGCCAGAAAAAGGAGTCTTTAACACCATTTTTAGTTGAACTGGGCATTGCTTGCCTGTCCGGACCGCAGCAGACCCTTAAATTTTCATGACCCAAGATTTAAAAAAAATGCCGGAAAAAAAAGGAATCTTGGTCCACCATTTTTTTGAACAGGGCATTGACTATGCCGTCCTACCGCAGCATGAACCTTAATTCTAAGACCCACAATTAAAAAATCTGGAAAAAGTATCTTTTTAAAACATAATTTTTGGAAATGGATATTGATTCCTATCCTGTAAGCAGCATGATCCAAAAAACCCGCACAGGCCCTTATGGGCCCCTCATCATAAAATTTTGCAATAAGAAATAAACTATATTAAAAAAAAAAATGTTTTCCCCAATACGCTGCGGGTAGAGGTACTTGCCATTTACTGGGTTTTTTTACCTGTT
>JAODAL010063982.1:0-18953 GCA_025379985.1 Phyllomedusa bahiana
GCGAAAAATCAATTTTAAAGGCTGATTCTATGCATAGGAGGCATGTTATTGATAACATCCCTTTAGGGGAATTTATACGCCTAAAACGGAATTCTTCTTCGGAAGATACTTTTTTAGAACATCAAAAGAAAGCCAGTGAAAGATTAAAACAAAGGGGATATTCAGAAAAAGGTTTGAATAAAGCAATTAAAAAAACTTCAATCATGTGTAGAGAAACATTGTTGAAACAAAAAGAAGGAAATAGAAAAACATCAGACATAAATTTTGGTACAACATACAGTGCCCAATATAGTAAAATAATACATATTATTAAAAATAATTTGCCTCTCCTATACAGACAAGATAATATCTGAGAAATTATTCAAAATACGAGATATGTGTCTAGATGAGCCCCGACTCTGGGAAATCTTTTCTCTCCGAGTCTACTTACTCAAAAAAAACCGCGAACAAAATACATGGATAACAACAAAAGGATCTTACCATTGTGGACATACACAATGTATCACTGGTCAATATGCAATTAATACTCAGGAATTTAGTTCCACAGTTACGGGTGAGTCCTTCAAAATACTGTCCTATGCAAATTGTAATACCAAAAATGTAATTTACCTTATAACATATACAGCTTGCAGGGTACAGTATGTAGGTTGCAGTACAAAGAATTTAAAAATGAGAATACGCAGACATTTGTCTGATATTAACAAAGCAGGTATAACTAATGTATCTATGGCGTCATGCCATTTCTTTGAGTGTCATCCTTGTAATACCAGTACTTTTACCTGTAATGTCATAGAAGTTGTCCGCAAACCTTACAGAGGAGGAGATCTTAGAAAAAAGTTATCCTGCGAGGCCTGGTGGATTTTTTGTCTGAACACCAGAGCCCCGCAGGGATTAAACAAGCTGCACGATCTTATGTTTCATTACTGAAATGTAGGCTCCGCATCTTTCAATATTAAGACTAGGAAAATAGTAGTGGCACTATTCATTGTTTAATAAGTATCATTGAGATTTTTATTATATGTTTTAATATCATGTCATGTGACATTATTGGCCAATACCGAATATAAAAGGAAGTCACGTCACATGGACGTTACACCATGAATAAGGGAAATCGTTCCTGAAATGCGTCGGTGTGTTACCGGTGTTCGACTACCTGTTACCTTTCTTAGGTTTTTTAAAATGAATTAAATAAACTACAAGTTTTATTCAGAAGGCAAAACGAGAGCTTGTGAATTGCTGGATCGTGCACCTTTTTTCCTTTCGTATACGAATACATGGGAGAGATTGACCCCGGACTCCCTTACTTTCCGTGCAATCATCCCTCACTGAAGTAGGTGAGCTGAAATCTTCCATTGTTTCGAGAATACTCCATAAATTCACTTAAACAAAAATTCTCCTCATAGACTAGCCCACCTATTATTTTCTAAATTAGTGAAAGGTGAACACAATATAAAAATGCTTTTTATCAACTTCTCTACAGAAATCATTCTTGACCAATCATAAACAGTAGTCTGAAAAATACTTTGTCCGTGGAGAGACATTCTTTAAATTAACGCATTTCTAAATGTTCTAATGAACGTAAACCAGTGCTATGGGATCCACTGAATACCTTTCTCCCCAACTAACTATTATTTCAGAATATGCCCTGCATAGTAATGAACAGGAAAAACAGTGTCCTATGGAGCCAGTCCTGTAATCCCTCTCGGTCAATTAGCCGAGGAGAATGTGCTCATTACCATAGATGGCATTCTCCTGAGCAGTCCTAAATCTGTATTTTATATTCAGATCAGGGAACTTTACATAATGGCCATATTGAAAACAGATGATGATTGTGAGATTGCTGAAGCAGTACGTTTCTTGGTGATATTTTGGTTTTATTCTTCTATAGCTTAGGAAGACAAGTATGACTTTGTTATGTTCTCGGATTTCTATTGATTATCTGTCTGATCACCATCACCTCATGCTGAGTGAATTATAGCGACAAAAAGGATTGCGTGTAGAGATTAGCGGTAAGAACCTATTGTTGTGAACTAGAAATAGAAAAGTAAGTGGTATCTATTGAAATGTCAACCTGTTGCGTAAGATGGCAAGTTTTGTTCTATTGAAAGTTTAGAAGAAAGTATGAACTTTAAGAAACCAAAAGACCAATCTATTTTAGGAAAAGTTACAAATTTCAGGCTACCAGATGCCATTTAGGCATAATTCTCGTATAACTTTGATTTTATGAGAGGACTAAGGAGCATAGATAAATAACTGTTGGAATGACCAATTTCGAATGTATGTCAATAAATATCTGTTGGAATGACCAATTTCGAATGTATGTCAAATGATCATTCATAGAATAGACCCCTAAGGGGGACATGTATGAAAACTTTATGAATACTTTCTTTATTGCCCATAGCAACCAATCAGAGCTCCCCTTTCATTTTCTTAGAGTGCTATATGAAATTAAAGGGGAGCTCTGTTTATTTGCTATGGGCAACCAATTGATTCTTATACCTATACATTTTTCATACATGTCCCCCCCCCACCAAATGGTCCCCCCAATAGTCAATTCCTCTTTAGCAGGCTGACGATAAAATTTAATTTTTTTTTATACTTTAGTCATATGTAATTGCAAGTCTATGGGATGGTATAGAAGGCACTTGTCAAAAACTCACATCTGGACATGTGAAAAAAAATGACTGAGAGTATGCAAAATTTGGAAAACTGGTACAATAAAATTTCACAATGGTGTAAAATTGAATGAATGCTTTACAATGTATTTGAAATGGTCATACATGTATATATTACTATACGTAGAAGGTTGAGAAGGAGAAGGAGCTGTTACAAGATGTGTCACGGCCTGTCCTATAATCCACAGGCGTGCTTCTTCACCACTTCACCATACCTGGTGCCGCGGCAGGTCCCCAGTTCGTTGGCTGTCTCCTCCTGCAAGCCTTTCCCTTTCATACCTCTTAACTGTCAAGACAAGCCACTTAACTTTCTCAAGACCAATTACCTGTCCCCTGATTATTTTTAAAGAAAACCCCCCTTTCATACTTTGTCAGTTTTTTGGTGTGCTACCTTGTATAGGATTGCACTCCAGTGTCCAAATATCCGGTATCTGACCTTAGTTAAATTTGTAACCTTTCTGCTTGTTTGCTGCCTATCCTGACCTTCGGTCTGTCTCCAGTTTATAGAAGTAAAAATAAAACCTGTCCTGACCTTTTAACCATGGTGGGCCTGTTGTGGCCTGGAACACATTAGCCTAGGTTCACATAGATTTGCACTGCTCTACCTTTATATGCTTTTAATGAAGATGTAAAAAAGTTTGGGCGACATTTTTGGGATCGGGTTTTGCACCTTTTTCCCTGGCGAAAATGGGCCTCACCGATCCAAATCCCCTGTCGGAGCAGGGTGCGATGTTAGGCGGCCTTCCCCACTTTCGGCTGTGCCTAACATAAAGGGGGGCCAGGTCGGACTGGGCCGAGGGGATCGGTGAATCCCCCCCCGGCCTTTGGGGGGGCCCCCCGAAGGCCCAGTGCCGCCGCCCCGGACCCGTCCCGCATTGGCCCCTAAACGCCCTGGTCCTGTGTCCCCACTCAGAAAAGGGCCCCCGGGAGTTGGGACTATGTCCGTTAACTTACGGGGCTGCGTGGTGTCAGCGGAGCACAGCGCACTAGCGCTCCGACTTATTCCCTGGCAGGCTGAAGGGGTTAGGCCCTTCAGCCTGCAGGCGCCAGCCCTACTGGTGACGTAGGGTGAGCGGTGACGTACTTCACCGCGCCGCCTATGCAGGGGGGGCCCGTGGAGACAGCGGCAGCTCGGAGCGGCAGGAGCGGGAGCCGGAGCCAGGTAAGTGGCTGTTTTTTTTTTTAAACAACCTAGGGGGGCCCTGGCTAACAAAGGGGGCCCTGGCTACCTAAAGAGGGGCCCTGGCTAACAAAGGGGGGCCGGCTAACAAGGGGGATTTGGCTAACAAAGGGGGGGCCGTGGCTATAAAGGGGTTGGCTAACAAAGGGTGGCCCTGGCTATCTAAAGGGCCCTGGCTAACAAAGGGGGGCCCTGGCTACCTAAAGGGCCCTAGCTAATAAAGGGGGCCCTGGCTAACTAAAGGGGGCCCTGGCTAAAAAAGGGGGGCCCTGGCTACCTAAAGGGGGGCCCTGGCTAACTAAAGGGGCCCTGGCTATCTAAAGGGGCCCTGGCTAACAAAGGGGGGCCCTGGCTACCTAAAGTGGGCCCGCGCTACTACAGCGGGCCCGGGCGACCGAAAGGTTGGCCCTGGCTAACCAAGGGGGGGTCCTGGCTACTTAAAGGGGGGCCCTGGCTACTAAAGGGGCCCGGGCTATCTAAAGGGGGGCCCTGGAGACTAAAGGGGCCCTGGATAACAAAGGGGGCCCTGGCTATCTAAAGGGGGGCCCTGGCTAACAAAGGGGGGCCCTGGCTAACAAAGGGGGGCCCTGGCTACATAAAGGGGGGCCCTGGCTACATAAAGGGGGGCCCTGACTATCTAAAGGGGGGGCCCTGACTACCTAAAGGGGGCCCTGACTACATAAAGGGGGTCCCTGACTATCTAAAGGGGGGCCTTGACTACATAAAGGGGGAACCCTGACTATCTACGGGGGGCCCTGACTACCTAAAGCGGGGCCCTGACTACCTAAGGGGGCCCTGACTACCTAAAGGGGGCCCTGGCTACATAAAGGGGGTCCTGGCTACATAAAGAGGGCCCTGGCTACCTAAAGGGGGGCCCTGGCTACATAAAGGGGGGCCCTGGCTAACTATGGGGGCCCTGGCTACATCAAGGGAGGCCCTGGCTACCTAAAGGGGGCCCTGGCTGCCTATAGGGGGCGCTGACTACCTCAATACTAAAGGGGGCCCTGACTACCTATACACTAGCTAAAGAGTGGGCCCTGACTACCTACACATTAGCTAAAGAGTGGGCCCTGACTTCCTGCACACTTGCTACAGGGTGGGCCCTGACTTCCTGCCCACTAGCTAAAGGAGGCCCCTAACTACCTATATACTACTTAAAAGAGACCCCTAACTGCCTGTATACTACCTAAAGGAGACCTTAACTGCCTGTATACTACCTAAAGGAGACCCCTAACTGTCTGTTACTTACCTAGAGGGGCCCTTCTCCTGTATATCAAAACCTATAGGGGTCCCTAACCTTGCTTGACCTTATAAATGGGACCCTAACTACCTACAGCTTACCTAACTGGGGGCAACCACCTACCTACCCCTAAATAATTGGGACTCCCAAACCTACCTACAGCCTTAACTTAATTGGGTCCATCAACCTAACTGTAGCCTATAAACCCTTGCATAACTGGGGGCCTGCTTATTTTAACTGGGGGCTGTATACCTACCCACCTGTGGCTGGGTTTACTCACCAGCCTTCCTGGGGCCGGGCTTTCCAACTTACCCAGCGGGAGTCTACCTACCTAAAGAGGGCCTATCTAGTTATCTGGGCCTTGCCTATTTGCCTACATAGGGTCTTGCCTACTTACCGGAAATATTAATTGAGAGGGAACCCAGCCCATAGTTGTAGCATTATCTCCAGGGGGGTTAGTACTTCCCACCCTCAAAACCCCCTTGGATACTAGGCCTCTAAATTATGGCTTGAAACCCGCTCTCCACCCCTGGGAAAGTTTGTACAGAGGTGGGAATAGGTAAAGTGGTGCTGGAAATTGGGGATTCTAGATATTTGTGTGTAATTTCTGCAGGGATGAGTGGTGGCTGGGACAAGTTTCCTCATGGCGGTGTGGAACGGATGCAGAAGAAAAGGGAATAAGAAAACTCATGAGGAGAAGAGAACGACTCATCAGATAAGACGTTCCGGTGAGTCCCTGACGTCAGGGATTATTTTACTTCTATATTGGATCAACGCTGTATTCACTGTAATGGGATGTGACCTGAGCTGGTGGCTGACCTCTATGTGGTCTCTATATGGTATTGTAGGTTATACCTGAGCTTGTGTCTGAGCTCTATGTGGTCTCCATATGGTGGTGTCGTAGGTTATACCTGAGCTGATGTCTGACCTCTATGTGGTCTCTATATGGTGGTGTTGTAGGTTATACCTGATCTGGTGTCTGACCACTATGTGGTCTCTATATGGTGGTGTTGTAGGTTATACCTGAGATGGTACCTGACCTCTATGTGGTCTCTACATGGTGGTGCGACGCTCTTATGGGTTTTACGAAAAAAAAATATTAATTCAATAAATTCATTTTTATTTCTTTAATTTCGTTAGCCAATGATCAATAGTATGGGTGTAAACCCTATATTATTGTTCATTTTATTTAGAGATCGGTACAACTTCATGAGCCTTATCATTTTATTTCTGCCATGTACAGTTTTATTACAGATTGTAGTAGAAAACCCATAAGAGCGTCGCTCGCTCTCCCATTGGCCCAAATAACCGCACCTCTTTTAACTGAGCCAATCACAAACAGAGCTCGCTCTGCATTTCTTTTCCCCATAGAACTCTATGAGATAAGTAGCTCACCCGCTGATTGGCTAAGCAGGATGAGCCCCTCTTCCCCCCCAACCAATCACAGTACTAGAATATTTCCCATAGACAGTAATAACTTTGAGGGCGCCCTTCTATCGCGCCCTTCTTGCTCCACTCAAAATAGACGCACTACATATGATTGGTGGATTCATATCTGTTCTCAACCAATCAGCTCTTTTCTGCCTTTTTTACTGTATTTTGAACTGTCCCGCCTTTGCATTTGATTCGTCAATACTTCTCCATAGGTTATAATGGTTCACTGTCGCTCTTATTCTGGTTGGTTGGTTTCTGCCGAACAATGAGAAGAGCTTACAGAATTTGAATTACTGGATTTCCCGGCAATTTACAATATCGCAATTCCTGATGTAGCGCCAGTGACGGCGACAAACGCGTTGTTCGGGATTTTATTTATGTATGTTTATAGAAGGTTTCAGCTCTTTTTCAGATAATGTTTTACACCTAATAAAAAAGATTTTTTTAATCATACTCCATGCCGCACGGCGCTGAGAGCCGAGATTTCATTGCCCCGATCTCTCCATTGACTACAATGGGACAAAGTAGCTCGCGCTCTGATTGGCCGGGATAGCCAAGCCCCCGCTAGCTCAACCAATCAGCTCTTTTCTGCCTTTTTTACTGTATTTTGAACTGTCCCGCCTTGTCTTTTGATTGGTCAATACTTCTCCATAGGTTATAATGGGTCACTGTCGCTCCTATTCTGATTGGCTGGTTTATGCCGACCAATGAGAGTAGCTTACAGAATTTGAATTACTGTATTTCCCGGCAATTTCTAATATCCCAATTCCTGATGTTGCGCCGGTGACGGCGACAAACGCGTTGTTATGGATTTTATTTCTGTCTGTTTATAGAAGGTTTCAGCTCTTTTTCAGATAATGTTTTACACCTAATAAAAAAGAATTTTTTAATCATACTCCATGCCGCACGGCGCTGAGAGCCGAGATTTCATTGCCCCAATCTCTCCATTGACTACAATGGAACAAAGTAGCTCGCACTCTGATTGGCCGGGATAGCCAAGCCCCCGCTTGCTCAACCAATCAGCTCTTTTCTGCATTTTTACTGTATTTTGAACTGTCCCGCCTTTTCAGTTGATTGGTCAATACTTCTCCATAGGTTATAATGGGTCTCTGTCGCGCCTATTCTGATTGGCTGGGATTGCCAAGCCCCCGCTAGCTCAACCAATCAGCTCTTTTCTGCCTTTTTACTGTATTTTGAACTGTCCCGCCTTTTCATTTGATTGGTCAATACGACTCCATAGGTTATAATGGTTCACTGTCGCTCCTATTCTGATTGGCTGGTTTCTGCCGACCAATGAGAAGAGCTTACAGAATTTGAATTACTGCATTTCCCGGCAATTTTCAATATCCAAATTCCTGATGTTGCGCCGTTCTTGATTTTTTTTCAGATAATGTTTTACACGTAATAAAAACATTTTTTTTTATTCATACTCCATGCCACACGGAGCTGAGAGCTGATATTTATTTCTTGAGCGATCTTATATATTTTCCTTTAAATTTTAATGATCCACTTTTTCACGACATTTATTCGTGAAAGCTATTTAGATAGCTTTAATTTTTCACTTTATTCATTCATTCATTTGAAAGACAACTCTTATTGCTATTCACTAACATGTTTAATGATTTCTCGCTCATTTCCAGCCTGTCTCGATTCGGAATACATGTTAGGCGCAGTCGCTTCTGCGCCTAAGTTCCCGCACTCACACACAGGCGAGGCGCAGGGAACTTTTCACCGCATGTATGATCGCACCACCTCAGGCGGCGAATCTTAGGCGCAGTCCCGCACTGCGCCTAAGTCCTGCACTGTGCCTCACACTCTGGCGAGGCGTGGTGGACTTTACACCGCATGTATGAGCGCACCTCCGGCGCCGACATACATGAGGTGCAGCTTTCACGTTCGAGCGCTCGAAAACTTGCGCTCCGACGTGGCGAGCTTCATACATGTCGCCCATTGTTTTTTATTTATTTTTGGAGTTTTTTTGTGGTTGACATCACTTTTAGATGTGAGGATCATCAAGTCTATATACCTAATTAAGGTGAGCTGGTCTTTTTTTCCAGTTTTCTTGGATACCATTGTGATCTGACCTTTTGTTTATGACCTGACCAAGTTTTTTTTCCTATTTGTTCGGTACCACGCCTCCTTGTCAGGTGTCACCATAAGTGACTACAACTGGGATAGTGACCTGGAATCCAGATCTCTAACACAAGGGATTAAAGGATGAAGACCAGGGGACTGTAAACTCTGCTCCTGGGCATGGTTCTACGCAAAACTCATGGCTGACCCAGAAGATCCACCATCTATCTTTGGTATGTGTCACAGAACCACACAAGGAATATAAAAACATATTTATTGTAACAATGCAAAGAACTAGGGAAAGTCAGTGCCAGAACAGACAAGTATAAAAAGTACTAGTTTGTAAAAAAAAAAAAAAAAAACTCTAAAATGTGAATCCATTTTTTTTGTGGTTTCTTTTTCTGCGACCATTAAATAGGTTTTCCTGCAAAAACAAAGGCTTCATTCATCTCACTGTAATGTGTTCTAAATTCTGTTTTTCCTGTGCTGCATGTAGTCTCCCTTCTCTGCCCAGTAGCAGCATTTTTTGTCTGAAGGTTTCCCCTTGCTCTATAAAAATACTAGCTCAAGATATTTTGCCGTGCTTTGTCCATCTTTCTCCCTCCCAATGCCATTCTCACTGCAAGTCCCCTGTTTCCTCCTGTTCAAAATCTTGTGAGACAGAAGTACAAGTAAAAGAAGTCATTTACATAAAGGAGGTGCTATACACGATATCAAGCTCAATACAAATACCATGCTGAGCACCTTCCTAGCTTCCTCAAAATTTGGAGCATACTGTTGACTATGACCTTAGTTACCACTTTCAGGTAAAGTATGTAAGGGTATGTTCACACAGCATTTTTTGAAGTATAAACTTTCGCTTCTAAATCAGCTTCCAAATCTGCTTAAAAAAATGCCTGATTAGAGGCGTATTTTGAAGAGTATTTTGAAAACTTCTATCCCCATTTTTTCCCATGGGGATTTTACGAGCAACAAACGCCTCAAGAATTGATGTCAATTATTTTTACAGCCGTAATTGTGTCCAAAAAAACGGCTTACATTTACACTTGTGAAATACGCTTCATGTGAATGACAAGGTGTATTTTACATTATATGCAATTAAGGAAGATTTGAAGCTTGTCTGAGGCTGATTTTGGGCCTTTTTCCAGCGTGTGAAACGCGCTAATATACAGCCAAAAAACAATGTGTGAGCATACCCTTATTCTGTACTTCATGTTATTTATATTGAGTTTGACATTGTGTAAACTGTCTCCTTCATGTAAGTTACTTCTTATATTTTGTACATATTACACTTAGATTTGCCAGTGAGGTGGAAACTTCTGTATAGATTACCTCTTATTTCATTCATTGTTATATACCGAGTGTATGAATTTTTATCTCTTAAACAAATTGATGGATATATAGTAGTTACCTTGGGGTGCTTTGCTGGTGATGTATGACAGGTGGTTTTCATCCCATGTAGAGTCAGCGTCATGGTTTCAGGTAGGAGAATTCTCCTTAGGTGTGTTGGTTTTTATTGATTGGATTGGTTTTAGCACACTATAAAAAGGCTTGCATTCTAATCAGACATTGCTACGTCTAAGGGCGTTTTCTGCCCGAAACATGTCAGCGATCCTTTTGTCTCTCTGAGCTGCTAGCCTGCCCTTGCACCGTCATACACGTTTTTTGTACCGGCAGTTTGTCAAATAAAAGTTCTTTTTAATCGGATCTCCCTGTGCTGATCATTTGGAAAGCTGTTTCTCGTTAGCATCTTTAGTATAAATGCCAGACACAGAGGCAACCAGGGAACCATAACACATGAAGCAAGATAGTAGATGGAATGAAGTGTGACATGAGGACGTGACACACAGGAAAAGGCCTAGGAAAAGCAGTCAATGATCTCAAACACACTGCCCAGAAGACAGGGTGTGTAAGCAATTGTTCATCAGTGAGCTGCACCTGTTAATCTTCTCCCATGTAGTACTGGGGCTTATATTGCCTCCTACCGGGAATGGTTCTTTCTCCAGCCATTGAGCTGTAAGTATGGCCCTGTGTCTATGTTTTTAAGTAAATAATGTCCCATTTTTTTTTGTAAACTGCTAATAAAGCTAGTTTAGGAACTCGCAAGACAATGAGGACCTTTGACATGGGTTGCGAGTTTGTGTATTTTGTCCAAAATATCAACTAATACCTCATGTTTGATATTTTTCCAGTGGGTAATTTTGTCCTGTAATATTGGGGAGCAGAGGGTGTCAGTATTTTTTGCTGGGCACTTGGAATAGGCTGGGTAACCACTCAATTGAATAGTAAGTGCACCATCAATTGGTTGGTGTACCACAAGTAACTGTATAATTGGTACCCTTTATCTAGATGCAATTGTAATACTAGCAATCACCCCCTCATGGATAGAAGGCATGTGAGTGGTTATTTATCAGTATTTTTGCATTCGTGCAGTCTAACCTTATGGTATTGTGGCTTTTCTTCATACTAGTATGAACTGGTACTTTCTCCGAATGCAGTTTTTTCCTAGGCAGTTGCCCTCCTAGCGGATGGGTGTGTGAGCAATTAGTAATAGTAATCTGCACCTTTTAATTTTCTACCATGTAGCACTGTGGCTTCTATGATCTCCTAATGTTAATAGTTCTTTGTTCAGCTATTGAACTATTGTGTCTGTGTTTTTAAGTAAATAATGTCGAATTTTTCTTTGATTCCTTTTAGTTTTACTAAATGATTAGAAAAAGCGATCAATAGTACAACACAAAGTCTTGTTGTAGCAATAGTCTGATTCCAGATTCCAGTAAAATCACTAACCATGTTCATTTCCTTACATGCAACCCAGAGTAGTCTCTTCTTCCCCAAGCTAGGAAATACCTTTCCCAAGCAATATGTTTTCGGTGCACCTGCGTTCATCTGGGGTTTGAATAGTGACTCAGCGTTTTTAAGAGGAAGACTAAGGAGAGCATTATAAGAAGCCTATTATTTTGACAGCTCATCAATAGATATGGGCGAATTTCTCAAAAATTCGATTCGGTCACTTCGCCGATTTTCCCGACAAAACTAAATTCGGTCCGAATTACTTCGGGACGAATCACGTTAAAAAACAGCTATTTCCAGGCTGCACAGAGCCTGCAGGGTGCTGTAGAACATTGTGCCATGCTTAAATATGCAGAGGGAGCTTGGTTTGGTCTTCATACAATGTTGTGTTTTAGTATGACACGCACATGACTGCCAACGCTCTTAGAATCGCTTCACTATAAAATTCCCTGGGCAATTAAGAGGGCAAAACTGACCAAAAAACTGAAGCGGGAATGTAGCCTGATAAAGTCATGCCAGCGACAGCTGGAAAAAAACAAGCTGAGGGCTCAGGTGGCAACATTAGTGACAGAGCGTGGAGGTGACGGCAGCAGCCACAGCAGCATGAGGTCAGACAGTGGCACAATGACATTCTGGAGGTGGCAAACACAGGAGTAGGCCACAGAGTGGCACAATGACACAGTGTGGAGGTCACGGCAGCAGCAGCATGAGGTCAGACAGTGACACAATGACATTCTGGAGGTGGCAAAAGCAGGAGTAGGCCACAGAGTGGCACAATGACACAGTGTGGAGATCACGGCAGCAGCAGCATGTGGTCAGACAGTGGCACAATGACATTCTGGAGGTGGCAAAAACTGGAGTAGGCCACAGAGAGGCACAATGACACAGTGTGGCGTTCACGGCAGCAGCAGCATGAGATCAGGCAGTGACACAATGACATTCTGGAGGTGGCAAAAACAGGAGTAGGCCACAGAGTGGCACAATGACACAGTGTGGAGATCAGCAGCAGCAGCATGAGGTCAGGCAGTGGCACAATGACATTCTGGAGGTGGCAAAAACAGGAGGAGCCCACAGAGTGGCACAATGACACAGTGTGGATCTCACGGCAGCAGTAGCATGAGGTCAGACAGTAGCACAATGACATTCTGGAGGTGGCAAAAACAGGAGTAGGCCACAGAGTGGCACAATGACACAGTGTGTAGGTTACGGCAGCAGCCACAGCAGCAGCATGAGGTCAGACAGTGACACAATGACATTCTGGAGGTGGCAAAAAAAGGAGTAGTCCACAGAGTGGCACAATGACACAGTGTGGAGGTCACGACAGCAGAAGCATGAGGTCAGGCAGTGCACAATGACATTCTGAAGGTGGCAACAACAGGAGTAGGCCACAGAGTGGCACAATGACACAGTGTGGAGGTAACGGCAGCAGCAGCATGAGGTCAGACAGTGGCACAATGACATTCTGGAGGTGGCAAAAACAGGAGTAGGCCACAGAGTGTCACAATGACACAGTGTGGAGGTTACGGCAGCAGCCACAGCAGCAGCATGAGGTCAGACAGTGGCACAATGAAATTCTGTAGGTTGCAAAAAAAGGAGTAGTCCACAGGGTGTCAATATGACACAGTGTGGAGGTCACGGCAGCAGCAGCATGAGGTCAGGCAGTGGCACAATGACATTCTGGAGGTGGCAAAAACAGGAGTAGGCCACAGAGTGCCACACTGAAACAGTGTGGATTTCACGGCAGCAGCAGTATGAGGTCAGACAGTGGCACAATGACATTCTGGAGGTGGCAAAAACAGGAGTAGGCCACAGAGTGGCACAATGACACAGTGTGGAGGTAACGGCAGCAGCAACATCAGCAGCATGAGGTCAGACAGTTGGCACAATGACATTCTGGAGGTGGCAAAAACAGGAGTATCCACAGAGTGGCACAATGACATATGTGGAGGTCACGGCAGCAGCAGCATGAGGTCAGGCAGTGGCACAATGACATTTCTGGAGGTGGCAAAAACAGGAGTAGGCCTCAGAGTGGCACAATGACACAGTGTGGCGTGCACGGCAGCATCATGAGGTCAGACAGTGGCACAATGACATTCTGGAGGTGGCAAAAACAGGAGCAGGCCACAGAGTGGCACAATGACACAGTGTGGAGGTTACGGCAGCAGCCACAGCAGCAGCATGAGGTCAGACAGTGGCACAATGACATTCTGGAGGTGGCAAAAACAGGAGTAGTCCACAGAGTGGCACAATGACACAGTGTGGAGGTCACGGCAGCAGCAGCATGAGGTCAGGCAGTTGCACAATGACATTCTGGAGGTGGAAAAACAGGAGTAGGCCACAGAGTGGCACAATGACATAGTGTGGAGGTCACGGCAGCAGCAGCATGAGGTCAGACAGTGGCACAATGACATTCTGGAGGTGGCAAAAGCAGGAGTAGGCCACAGAGTGGCACAATGACACAGTGTGGAGGTCACGGCAGCAGCAGCATGAGGTCAGACAGTGGCACAATGACATTCTGGAGGTGGAAAAACAGTATTAGGCCACAGAGTGGCACAATGACAGAGAGTGGAGGTGACGGTGGCAGCAGCATGAGGTCAGACAGTGGCACAATGACATTCTGGAGGTGGCAAAAACTGGAGTAGGCCACAGAGTGGCACAATGACAGAGAGTGGAGGTGACGGCGCAGGAGCAACACCATGAGGTCAGAGAGTGGCACAAGACACAGTTTGGATTCCGGCAAGCAACAGCGCGCACAGGGTCATAAAGTGGAAGAAGAGTGGGAGGTGGTGGCAATACCAGTCCCTGGTAAAGATGGTGGTGGCAGATGGAGAAACTGTCAGCAATGTGTGGCATCAGGCGGGTGGCGGCATCAGAATAGTGGCTGAGGCAGGTAGTTTGAACCCAGACTCATTTCTCACAGTTTGGGTGAGGCGTCATGGTTGATGTAGTCTGACGCCTAAGGCAATGTGTTGGAAATCCTGGCCGATCCACGCTGATTCATCTTGACAAAGGTCAGTCGTTCCACATTTCCCATAGACAAGCGGGTTCTCCTTGGGGTAACGATGGCCCCCGCCACACTGAACACCCGCGCTGATGCCACACATCTGGCCGGGCAGGACAGCTTCTCCACTGCAAACTCGGCAAGTTGCGGCCACACATCCAGTTTGGCTGCCCAGTAGTCCAGCGGATCTTCTAACTGGGTGGCAGAGTGCTGTCCAAGTAGGCCACCACCTATTGGTTCAGGGTCTGCTCCAGGTCCTGCTGCTGCTGGTGACTGCCCTCCTCACTAGGCGGGTGAAGGAAGCTGCTCATCAGTGACTCCAGACTTAGGTTGCTGCTGATGGAGCTGGTACTGCTCCTACCCCCCACCACCACCTTCCCCCAGCAGCCGCGGCAGAGTACGTGAGCGCTGAAGAACCCCCCATCAGACCTGTCAGAGGAGGGACGATGCCGCAAATAGGCAGCGGACAACTGACTACGGAGGATTTCCCTATAGTATTTGAGTTTGTCCTCCCTCTCAGCAGCTGGGAAAAAGGCTCCCATTTTGGACCGGTAGCGAGAGTCCAATAGGGTGGAGAGCCATAAGTCATCCCTCTGCCGGATACTGACTATTCGGCTGTCACTAGCCAGGCAAATCAGCATGCTGCGGGCCATCTGCACAAGTGACTCCGAGGGGATCCCTGCCTCCATCTCCACTGTATACTGCCACGGTGCTTGCGAGTCATCTGCCTCGTCTTCCTCATCTCCATCTACCTCCTCCAGCTGCTCCTGCTCCTCCTCTCTTGTCACCTGGGTAGAAAATCCACTCATTTCACCAGACAATGCTTCTGCTCCAATGTCCTCCTCCTCCTCCTCCATTTCAGTCCCCACATCTCCAGTCCCCTGCCCAGACAGATTTTTCAGCATCTGTTCCAGGACATGAAGCAGTGGAAATAAACGTTATTCATCCCGTAGTCCTGCCGACTGACAAGTAACGTTGGCCTCCTCGAATGGCCTCAACAAACGGCAGGTGCCACGCATTGAGCTGCCACTGGCTGACATCAATGTACACAGGGGAGTACCTTGTCCCCTGGATCATCAAAAAATCGTTAATGGCCTTTCTCTGTTCATACAGCCCGGTCCAACATTTTGCAGGCGGGAAATTTTCCAACGGGTGAAAACATTGCATATCAGAGTGTGTTGGGGGAGGCCGTTCTGCCGCTGCAACTCGAGAAGGGTGTTCCTGGCTTTGTAAGAATGGATGAAGTGCAGGGCACAGTTTTCCTGGCCATTTTCAGAATCTTCTGAAGATCGATGAAGACTTCAGGAACCTTTCCACAACCAGATTGAACACATGCGCCATGCAGGGCGCATGGACTATCCCTCCTCGGTGCAGCACGGACACCATGTTACTCTCATTGTCCGTCACCATGGTTCCGATTTGCAGTTGGTGCAGAGATCGATTTCTTGCTGCATGACACGGAGCAGTTCCTCCCCTGTGTGACTTCGTTCGCCGAGGCAAGCCAGGTGTAGAACTGCGTGACACCGCTGTGCCCTACACATGTGGTATGATGGAGCAGTACTTTGGGGAGGCTGAGATGGTGGTGGTGGTGGAGGAAGAGGAGGCGGACATTGGCGCAGGAGCCGCAGTTTGACAACGTGGAGGAGAAAGAGGCGTCTTCTGTCCAAGTTGTTGGTGTGCCTGGGCAGGAAGCACATTCTGCCGTGCACCTTGGAACAAGCCGATAAGCTCAAGGACTGGCCCACTTTCTGTTCTAAATATTTATGAAGTGCTGGTACTGCCTTTTTGGAAAAAGGGAAAATTACGGCTTGGAACTCTCCATCTGGGCTCGGCACAAGCCATTAGTTTCTCTGAATGGTGCAGAGTCCCACATTTTGGGGAAAGGGAGGGACTGCAGTACCATAAACTTGGACAGGAGTACGGTCAGCTGCGGGCACCTTTAGGATGGTTGGACGCATACTTTTGTCTCTTTGCAATCGCCTCACTGAACGACTGCTGGCGCCATGAGTAGCGAGGAGCAGGAGCATCTGGACCGGGAGATAATGGCAAAGAGAAACAGCTCCCTTCTGCAGAGGAGGTGGAGCCTTCACTGGCTGCAATGGCATGCTTGCCACTGGCCGCTGCTGTGGCAGGATGGACCACCACATCTGAGCCACGTTTCTCCCAGGCCACCAGATGGTGACGCTGCATGTGTTGACGCAGGGCCGTGGTGCCAACATTAGTCCCTGGCCACGCTTCACTTCAGCCCACAGATTCTACATATACCCATATTCGGCTCTTCCGGTGTCTTAACAAACAACTGCCACCCCCTGCCCGGAGTAACGATTTTACCGCCAACGCTCCGCACTGAGTGACTACTACCGCCGCTGCCTCGCTGAGCCCCTGTGCCGCAACTTTCTTGGACCTGCGAAGCGGGTTTTCTACCCCGTGGCCCGGCTCCCAAGTGCGGTCGGCTACATCATCATCTATTTGTGTTTCATCATAAACTGCTGTCCTCATCACTGGTCTTGGTATGCAGAGGCTGACCCCTCACATGACCTTTCATGCCACTCTCCACATCTATACTTTGCCGCCTACTGCAAAAGCAGGGGATATTGGCCCCATTTCTTCGCTGCCAAGTAGCTGCTGACTGCCCTCCTCAAAATTGTTTATCCTTGCTATATAGTGGCGCTGAGCCCAGACCACATAGTGATCTCTGGCTGAGGGAACCGGATGGGACAGAGGCAGGTTGAGACAGGTGAGGGCCGTTGACCCGCTCCCGAGCCATGCCAACTAAGGGTGTGTCTGACGATCCCACCGACTCTTGGCTGGGGTTGTCAGATGTCATCTGAGAGGAATGGATGACCTAGTCAACCAATCCCAAAAACCCTTGGGTTGCTGGTCAACACACGGCCGCTAGATGACAGGGCAGTTGTGGCCTCAAACCCAGTGACCCCCGCTGCGACGTCCCCTTGCTGTGCGTGACCTTGGGCCTGCCCAGGAATGTTTGTGCCACTGCCACTCGCATGTGAAGAGCCTGCCACCTCCCTCTCTGACATACCGAACGTTCTAAAATTTACAGACACTGTTTGATGAAGATATCTTATAGAAAATACACACCCTGTATTTGACTCCAAATGAACCCACTAAGAACTTGGGTAACCCCTTTGGGTATAAAAATTTCGCTCCACAAATTGGCAAAAAAAATTGACTTGTATGTGCCGTTTAAAAACTCTTTGTAATTTTTCTGAATATAAAAGCACAAACAGGCTTAATTAACCCTTTTGGGTATGAATTATGCTTACAGAATTTCTTCTGTGGCGTTTGAAAAACAAAGTTCTTTTACTGATACAAATGCAGAAAAATACTTAGTTAACCCTTGATGTAAATTGCGCAAAAGAATTGAGCAACCAAAAACTACCGCTTTGTAAGCATTTTTACAATGGCGTGTATTTTAACGCTACACAACAAAGAAAAACTTGTAATTAACCCTTCGTTATTGATTATGCTACAGAAAAATGTATTTTTTGGCGGTGAAAAAAAACGGGTTTTCTTTTTTGTCACCACAGCAGCAGAACAACGCTTAATTAACCCCTGATGTAAATTGCGCCAAAAGAATTGAGCAACCAAAAACACCAGCTTTGTAGCGTGATACAATGGCGTGTATTTTACGCTACACAACAAGAGAAAAACTTGTAATTAACCTTTGGTTTATGAATTTGCTACAGGAAAAATTTCTTTTTTGGCGTGAAAAAGACGGTTTTCTTTTAGTCACCACAAGCAGCAGGAAAAACGCTTAATTAACCCCTGGATGTAAATTGCCAAAAGAATTGACAACCAAAAACTAACAGTCTAAGCGTGTAACAATGGCGTGTATTTTACGCTACACCAAAAAGAGAAAAACTTGTAATTAATCTTTGGGTTTTGAATAATGCTACAGGAAAAAATGTCTTTTTTGGCGGTGAAAAAGAGGGTTTCTTTAGTCAACACAACAGCAGAACAACGCTTAATTAACCCCCGGATGTAAATTGCGCAAAAGAATTGAGCAGCCAAAAACTACCAGCTTTGTAGCGTGTTACAATGGCGTGTATTTTACGCTACACAAAAAGAGAAAAACATGTAAAATTTAAACCTTCGCTTATAATTATGCTACAGGAAAAATTTCTTTTTTGGCAGTGAAAAAGACGGTTTCTTTTAGTCACCACAGCAGCAGGACAACGCTTAATTAACCCCTGGATGTAAATTGCGCAAAAGAATTGAGCAACCAAAAACTAACAGCTCTATAGCGTGTAACAATGGCGTGTATTTTACGCTACACAAAAAGAGAAAAACTTGTAATTAATCTTTGGTTATGAATAATGCTACAGGAAAAATGTCTTTTTTGGCGGTGAAAAAAGGGTTTTTTTTTAGGTTGAGCGATTTTTATCGACAAAGTTGAAATCGGCAAGGTTTTTAATGGTGATCGAAATTTCCAGATCATGCGATAATTAAGGTTAAAATCTGTGCCATCATCTATTAAGAAACGCGCCTTTTCGCCCTTCCCATAATTTTGGGGGCCAGCAATCAGATTTCGAATAG
>JAODAL010063983.1:0-18952 GCA_025379985.1 Phyllomedusa bahiana
TAAAACAAAGGTGGTGGGGGGTGGGGGTTCCAGATACTTTGGTTACTGGGCTTTTGCAAGATAAGAACTGGTAATAGGTGGGGGGGCGGTGAGCCCTGAAGAATATGGTGCAATATAAGAACTGGTAATAGGTGGGGGGTCGATGAGCCCTTAAGAATAAGGTGCAAGATAAGAACTGGTAATAGGTGGGGGGTCGATGAGCCCTTAAGAATATGGTGCAATATAAGAACTGGTACTAGGTGGGAGTCGATGAGCCCTTAAGAATATGGTGCAAGCTAAGAACTGGTACTAGGTTGGGGGGGTCGATGAGCCCTTTAGAGTATGGTGCAATATAGAACCTGCTAATGGATGGTGGTGAGGGGGGGGGTCCAGATGCTTTGGTTACTGGGCTTCCAAAGTTCCCATTGAGAGTCCTACTCAATGTCCTTAGTAGACCTGACCTGACCTTATGCTAAGTCTATGCTCTTGTATGCTGTGTGACTTTAGCATTGTGCCCTATGCATTTGCCCGGCTTGTCTGGAGGGCGATGACATAACAGTTCTTTGGCCATTGTTCACACTGGAATGATAATAATGCCATTGTCACTGTCTGGAGCAGACTTCCTCCTGCAATCCCTCACTGTTCTGCCAATGGCTGCTGTGTCACCGACATACACAGAGGTTTTCGCATTCCTGACACAAGAACGCTCTCATTCTGCACAGACGCTGTCTACACCTACGACGCGCCATTCATTCCCGGAGAATATCTGTGGAGGTTTTTTGTTTTTTTTTGTTTGCGTTCACATTTGCTTCACCCTGTAGAGTTATTAAAACAAGCTCTGCCGTTCCCAAACAGTGGAAACTATGTCTCCCGCTCCATGTTCATTTGTGTCAGACACGAGATTAATGACTTTCCGCCGCTGCCGAGTGGAATGTCTAAGGAAAACCATTTGGAAAGGAATGGAAGAAAAAATAAAGATTACCCAGAGACCATTCCAAATTTCCAAAAAGTCAAATGTGGCTGTTATTAGACAGAGCTAATGGGCACATAATTCACCCGCCGCCTCGAAATAGACCTGGTGGAAGAAGAAAAGGTAAATTCAAGCTTTTTTTTCTTCATTTTCCCACCTGGACATTTTTTCCTTTCCAGTCGTAAGACGTGATGTGTCTCTCACAGGAATGCGGACTCTCATTTACTTGTTGAGGCAAAAAAAAAAAAAAACCCTAAAAAAAATACAGTGGAGGAAAAACATAAAGACAGAGAGATGAGAATGGAATGTCCTGCACATTGGCATGCCTTAGAAGAACAGGACACCCTAGAAGGGAGCTCAGGCCAGAGGCAGAACTCGAAACTTCCATGGGTTCTCTGCACTGGACAATCCCGCGACCATAAGATGATCACCAAGGGTCCCTCTTGCTGAGACGCCCGGCGATCGGCTGTGATCTGCGGAGGAACCTGGCAGGAAGTGTTGGGTTTCCCTACAGCGATCCTCGAGGCGAAAAGAATCATTACACCCTGTCCACTCGCATCAATGCAGGACAGGACGGCTCCTCTAGAGCGAAAGACTCTCTAGGTCAGGGGTCTTCAAACTGCAGCCCTCCAGCTGTTGGGAAACTACAACTCCCATCATGACCACTGTAATAGATAATACAAATGCATGATGGTAGTTGTAGTTTCCCAACAGCTGGAGGGCCGCAGTTTGAAGACCCCCTGCTCTAGGTAACCACTGTCCAATCCAAAAGATGATGAACACAGGGCCCCGCTCTCTATGCCCCCAAAACAAAAAAGATAAAAGCAGCTGAATGACTTGGTTCGGTAAAACTGTTAATAGTAACCTTTATTTAGGGAGCACCACAACAAGTGTTTCATCACCTGGAGGGTTAATGTACAGACAGAATCAGACATTACAGGAGCACGCTAGGGTTTCACTTTCCTTTAGTTTCTTAAAAATTGCTGTCTGGTAACCTGCAGTGCCAGTAATATTGCTTATCTGCAGCTACATACAGGATTTCTGACTGATGCAACAGTGACTGGTACAGGGTAGAGGCATCGGTGTAGTGTACAGGGTAGAGGCATCGGTGTAGTGACTGGTAAAGTATAGAGGCATCGGTGTAGTGTACAGGGTAGAGGCATCGGTGTAGTGACTGGTATAGGGTAGAGGCATCAGTGTAGTGACTGGTACAGGGTAGAGGCATCAGTGTAGTGTACAGGGTAGAGGCAACAGTATAGTTACTGGCACAGGGTAGAGGCATCAGTGTAGTGACTGCTACAGGCTAGAGGCATCAGTGTAGTGACTGGTACAGGTGTAGAGCACGGTGTAGTGGAATGTACAGGGTAGAGGCATCAGAGTGTAGTGACTGGTACAGGGTAGAGCATCGGTCAGTTGACTGGTACATGGGTAGAGGCATCGGTGTAGTGACTGGTACAGGGTAGAGGCATCAGAGTAGAGACTGGCACAGGGTTGAGGCATAGTTGTAGTGACTGTTACAGGGTAGAGGCATCAGTTTAGTGTACAGGGTAGAGGCATCAGTGCAGTGACTGGTACAGGGTAGAGGCATCGGTGTAGTGTACAGGGTAGAGGCATCGGTGTAGTGACTGGTACAGGGTAGAGGCATCAGTGTAGAGACGGGCACAGGGTTGAGGCATAGTTGTAGTGACTGTTACAGGGTAGAGGCATCAGTGTAGTGTACAGGATAGAGGCATCGGTGTAGTGACTGGTACAGGGTAGAGGCATCGGTGTAGTGACTGGTACAGGGTAGAGGCATTGGTGTATTGACTGGTACAGGGTAGAGGCATCGGTGTAGGGACTGGTGCAGGGTAGAGGCATCGGTGTAGTGACTGGTACTGGTAGAGGCATTGGTGTATTGACTGGTACAGGGTAGAGGCATCGGTGTAGTGACTGGTACAGGGTAGAGGCATCAGTGTAGTGACTGGTACAGGGTAGAGGCATCAGTGTAGTGACTGGTACAGGGTAGAGGCATCAGTGTAGTGACGGGTACAGGGTAGAGGCATCGGTGTAGGTGAATGGCTGGTACAGGATAGAGGCATCGGTGTAGTGACTGGTACAAGGGTAGAGGCATCGTGTAGTGACTGGTACAGGGTAGAGGCATCGTGTAGTGATGGTACAGGGTAGAGGTATCGGTGTAGTGACTGGTACAGGATAGAGGCATCGGTGTAGTGACTGGTACAGGGTAGAGGCATCGGTGTAGTGACTGGTACAGGGTAGAGGCATCAGTGTAGTGACTGGTACAGGGTAGAGGCATCGGTGTAGTGACTGTTACAGGGTAGAGGCATCGGTGTAGTGACTGGTACAGGGTAGAGGCATCGGTGTAGTGACTGGTACAGGGTAGAGGCATCAGTGTAGTGACTGGTGCAGGGTAGAGGCATCAGTGTAGTGACTGGTACAGGGTAGAGGCATCGGTGCAGTGTACAGGGTAGAGGCATCGGTGTAGTGACTGGTGCAGTTTGGAGGCATCAGTGAGTGTACAGGGTAGAGGCATCAGTGTAGTGACTGGTACAGGGTAGAGGCATCGGTGTAGTGACTGGTACAGGTTAGAGGCATCGGTGTAGTGACTGGTACAGGGTAGAGGCATCAGTGTAGTGACTGGTACAGGGTAGAGGTATCAGTGTAGTGACTGGTACAGGGTAGAGGCATCAGTGTAGTGACTGGTACAGGGTAGAGGCATCGGGGCAGTGACTGGTACAGGGTAGAGGATCGTGTAGTGACTGTACAGGGTAGAGGCATCGGTGTAGTGACTGGTACAGGGTAGAGGCATCAGTGCAGTGAAGGTAACAGGGTTAGAAGGTCATCAGTGTAGTGACTGGTACAGGGTAGAGCATCGGTGCAGTGATGGTACAGGGTAGAGGCATCGGTTGTAGTGACTGGTACAGGGTAGAGGAATCAGTGCAGTGACTGGTACAGGGTAGAGGCATCGGTGTAGTGACTGGTACAGGGTAGAGGCATCAGTGTAGTGACTGGTACAGGGTAGGGGCATCGGTGTAGCGACCGATACAGGGTAGGGGCATCAGTGTAGTGACTGGTACAGGGTAGGGGCATCGGTGTAGCGACCGATACAGGGTAGGGGCATCGGTGTAGTGTTCGGAAAATAAGATCAACTTTGCTGCTTCATTCATGTTAGTTTGGAGAAGGAAAACTCTTTAAGGATGAAAGATCAATTCTGGATTTCTGGACCAGGAGGTACATCATGTCCTATTCCTCTTTCACAGGGGCCACCGGGACCAGCAGAGAACAGATATTTTTCGTGCTGGGAAACCCCTTAACCAGTTGTTATTGATAGGGAACCCCAGAGCACAGCACCGTACAGGCATCACACATCCTCCAAAGCCAGAAGCTCTTCTTTATAGCAGCTCCCTGATCCAGCTACCACAGGAGATTCCGGACGGAGAGTCCTCCTCTTTTACCTCCTTACAGATGACACCCGTAATTTTAGAGCAGCCACTTTTGCTGTAAGCAGGTTTAGTCAGCGCTGACCTACAGGGCAATGTATTCCTTCACAGACGTCCCGAGACCACCCGAGCCATCAATCTTTAGCTGCTGTCTACTGTAGCTCATAGAGAAGCACCCAAGCAGGGGACCTGCACTATGACGTCCATGTCAACAGGGGTCCCCATGACAGGATGATCCTTTAAGTAGGCACTTAGAGCTGAAATC
Organism: Phyllomedusa bahiana; assembly: GCA_025379985.1. NCBI lineage: Eukaryota > Metazoa > Chordata > Amphibia > Anura > Hylidae > Phyllomedusa > Phyllomedusa bahiana. The sequence continues at coordinate 4,652 of JAODAL010063983.1, forward strand.
TGGTTTTGTTTATCAATTTACGTCATTCCCAGATAAAACTTACATAAAATGGTCAATCCGTGATTTACTTCCCTTGTGTTGGGTTACGAGTTTCATTCTCCATTCATGTCTTATGGTCCATTTGGAAGTATCCAGGCTCTGGCCAAAAGGAGAGTTGGGGAAACCACCGGTGGGCCCCTTTCATGGAAGGGTTGGGGATGATTTTCAGGGAGAAAGGCAGAGAAGGAGAGGAAGAAAGAAAGAGGCATGGGCAGTATGTGCATTGATTGCACAGGAGCTGTAAGGTGGGCTCCAAGACTCAACCCCAATGATGGGCCCCAAGAATCAATTCCACTGTTGGGCCCTAAGGATCAGCTCCATTGGTGGGCCCAAGAATCAGCTCCACTGGTGGGCCCAAGAATCAACTTCACTGGTGGGCTCAAGAATCAACTTCACTGGTGGGCCCCTAATCCCAGAATCAATCTCCACTGGTGGGCCCCAAGTTATATTAAATCACCTCCACAGGTGGCCCCAAGAATCAACTCCACTGGTGGGAACCCTAGAAGAATCATCTCCATTGGTGGCCCGTCCCCAATGGAATTCAACTTCACTGGTGGGCCCCAAGATTCATCTCCAATGGTGGGCCCCAAGAATCAACTCCCCTGATGGCCCAAGAATCACCTCCACTGTTGGCCCCAAGAATCATCTCCACTGGTGGGCCCCCAAGAATCACCTCCACTTGATGGCCCCAAGAATCATCTCCACTGGTGGCCCCAATAATCAACTTCACTGGTGGGACCCAAGATTCATCTCCACTGGTTTTCCCCAAGAATCATCTCCACTGTTGGGCCCCAAGAATCATCTCCACTGTTGGGCCCCAAGAATCATCTCCACTGGTGGGCCCCCAAGAATCACCTCCACTGGTGGCCCCAAGAATCAACTCCACTGGTGGACCCTAAGAATCATCTCCACTGGTGGCCCCAATAATCAACTTCACTGGTGGGCCCCAAGATACATCTCCACTGGTGGCCCCCAAGAATCACCTCCACTGATGGCCCCAAGAATCACCTCCACTGGTGGCCCCAAGAATCATCTCCACTGGTGGGCCCCAAGAATCACCTCCACTGGTGGCCCCAAGAATCACCTCCACTGGTGGCCCCAATAATCAACTTCACTGATGGGCCCCAAGATTCATCTCCACTGGTTTTCCCCAAGAATCATCTCCACTGTTGGGCTCCAAGAATCATCTCTACTGGTGGGCCCCAAGAATCAACACCACTGCGGGGCCACAAGAAACACCTCCACTGGTGGGCCCCAAGAATCAACTCCACTGTTGGGCCCCAAGAATCATCTCCACTGGTGGGCCCCAAGAATCATCTCCACTGGTGGGCCCCAAGAATTACTTCCACTGGTGGTCCGCAAGAATTATCTCCACTGGTGGACCCTAAGAATCATCTCCACTGGTGGCCCCAATAATCAACTTCACTGGTGGGCCCCAAGATTCATCTCCACTGTGGGCCCCAAGAATCACCTTCACTGGTGGCCCCAAGAATCATCTCCACTGGTGGCCCCAAAATCAACCCTTTACTGGTGGCCCCAAGAATTTATCTCCACTTTGGTTTTTTTCCCAAGATCATCTCCACTGGGTTTTGCCCCAAGAATCATCTCACTGTTGGGCCTCCAAGAATCATCTCACTGGTTGGGCTCCAAGAATCATCTCCACTGGTGGGCCCCAAGAAACATCTCCACTGGTGGGTCCCAAGAATCATGTCCACTGTTGGGCCCCAAGAATCATCTCCACTGTTGGGCCCCAAGAATCATCTCCACTAGTGGGCCCCCAAGATTCACCTCCACTGGTGGCCCCAAGAATCAACTCCACTGGTGGACCCTAAGAATCATCTCCACTGGTGGCCCCAATAATCAACCACACTGGTGGGCCCCAAGATTCATCTCCACTGGTGGGCCCCAAATATCCACTCCACTGTTGGCCCCAAGAATCACCTCCACTGGTGGCCCCAAGAATCATCTCCACTGGTGGGCCCCCAAGAATCACCTCCACTGGTGGCCCCAAGAATCATCTCCACTGGTGGCCCCAATAATCAACTTCACTGGTGGGCCCCAAGATTCATCTCCACTGGTTTTCCCCAAGAATCATCTCCACTGTTGGGCCCCAAGAATCATCTCCACTGTTGGGCTCCAAGAATCATCTCTACTGGTGGGCCCCAAGAATCAACTCCACTGGTGGCCCCAAGAAACATCTCCACTGGTGGGACCCAAGAATCATCTCCACTGTTGGCCCCAAGAAACAACTCCACTGTTGGTCTCAAAGAAGCATCTCCACTGGTGGGCCCAAGAATCACCTCCACTGGTGGGCCCCAAGAATCAACTCCACTGATGGGCCCAGTGTCGGACTGGGGTGCCTAGGGCCCACAGGTGGAGTTGACTCTAGGGGCCCACCAATTGAGTTTTTATGGGTCCACCGCTGGAGTTTATTTTAGGGGACCACCCTACATAAACTGGAAATGACTGTACATGACTCCTATGCTCTGTTCTTGCTTTCTGCCACTCGTTCTATGCTTTTTGCTTATTTTGAGGATGTATATGGAGTTAAAAAACAACTTTAGGTCTACCATGCCCAGGGGCCCACCGGGGGTTTCCCCTATTCCCCTGTGGGCCAGTCCGAGCATGGATGGGCACAGAAATCAATTCCACTGCAGGGCTCCAACAATAAACTCCATTGGTAGGCCCCAAGAATCATCTGCACTGGTGGACCCCAGACAACCCAGTGGGTTGGGCAAGCAGTGCAGTGGCCTGAGGTCATGAGAATGCTACCCTCATTAGGGAAGAGGATAACGGCCCTGCCATAGATTTTACTTTTTTTTTTTGTTTGTTTGTTTTTGTGTTTTTTGTAAAAATCCAAGAATAGAAGAAAGCTGTCATCACTAATTCGGTATTGTCATCAGGAACGTATTGCTGTCTTCCCACATCACCATCCTCACTTCATGGCCCTAGGCCGCTGCCTTCCTTGCCCCACTCTTGGATTGTCCCACATGTCTACAATAAGTCGAGTCAGAGCTGAACGAGATCCAGAGTACAATTAAATTCCTTGCATTTTCCTTTGTAGCTGGAAGCCTTTAGTCCTAGAAGATGCTTGCGCTATCGTGTCCGCCTTTGATCTTCTGGTCACAGCTCACTTCAGGCTGCTTCCTCCCACACAGGCTCCACATCTCGGCTCTGGTTGGATTATGAATGTTGGGATGATGAGGATGATAAGCATTCCTCTGCACCGGAGACCACCATGAAGCATGAAGGCCTCTGACAGGGCACGGAGATGACGGCAACGCGCTGCAAGAACCGATGACATCGAACAGCACAGGTTAGAAACCTTGAGATGCAGAAAATTCCTTTAATCCAGAATCCGATAGTCCGGAAATGATAATAATTCGGCAAGCGATATAATTACCTTACACAACCATAAGCGTAAGACAAAGTAGAAATCGTCAGCCATGTCCTGAAAGATCGCCATTCTACTGAGGTCTTCCAGGACTACTGAACCCGATAGGCCACCAACATCAGACCTTAGAGGGATTGTGCCTCGATAGCAATTATCACCTATTCACAGGAGGGCTGGCTGGTACCCATTGGCGGAACTAATGCAGGGTCTTGCCTGCCTATCTTCCTAAACCCTTGCCTGCCTAACTAACTACTTTCCCACCTAAGACCTCACCTGCCTACCTACCTACATAAGGCCTTGACTGCCTAACTACCTACCTACTTACCTGTCTAGGACCTTGACTGCCCACCTACCTAAGGGCTTGCCTGCCTTCCTTCCTAAGACCTTGCCTGCTTGCCTGCCTACCTACCTTGGGTTTTGCCTTCCTGGCTACCTACCTAAGGCCATGCCTGCCTTCCTACCTAAGGTCTTGCCTACCTACCTACCTATGGTCTTGCCTGCTTACCTATCTACCTACCTACAAGGGGCTTTGCCTGCCTACTTTCCTAAGCCCTTGACTGCCTACCTACTAACCTACCTATCTGGAGCTTTGCCTACCTACCTACGTATGTACCTGTCTACCTACCTACGTACCTATCTACCTAAGGCCTTGCCTATCTATCTACCTAAGTCCTTGCCTGCCTGCCTACCAACCTGGGTCCTTATCTACCTGCCTACTTATCAGTTATAGGGCTATAGGGCCCATAATCTCTGAATGGTCAAGACCATCCCATCGTAGTGCTTGGTATTGATAAACATTAGGAACAGAGCTAGCGCTGCACTACAGGGCCCGGCCAGCAGTGAACTGTAGGTCATTAGTTACTGTTCACTACCAGCCGGTCCCTGTAGTGCGGCGCTAGCTCTGCCCCTCTCAGGGTGTTGCAGCAGGGCCACCGAGCCCTTTAGTATGGTAATGTTAGGCTATGTTCACACGGGGTAATTTCGGCGCGCATTTTGCATCGTATTTGCGCTCTCTTACGGGCGAGATCCGGGGCGAAATGACGGTAATCCATAGCTCTCATAGAAAACTATGGATTACGCCTCGTCCCCCCGCGCGTACAGTACGATCGTATTGTACACGCGGGGATCTAAGTGACATGTCAATTATTCGCACCGAATACGCGCCGCGAGTAATGAATGTCAATGGGGCCGGCGCGCTACCGCCCCCCCCCCCCACCCCGCGCCGCGGGAGTACGCGCGTATTAGCGCAAACTCCCTAAAGACACGATGTACATCGTGTGAACATACCCTTAGTGCTCGGCCCCTTAGTCTATAGTCAGCATCAGGCTGATAATATACTAAGGGACCTGCCGCAGCACTCTGAGAGGGATGGAGCACAGCTGGACCAAAGGGATCGGCCAACAGCAACTACTGACCTAGTGTTCACTGTCAGCCAGGCCTGTAGGGCGGCGCTAACTCCTGTTGTCAATTCCATGCACCAGGTCAGGACAGTAAAGGCTCCCCAGAGATTGTGGGCTCTATACGTTGAGGTCTTACCTACCATGGTCCTTGCTTGTCTATCTACCCACCTGTGGCCTTACCTACCTACCAGGGGCCTTATCTACTTAGCTACCTATTGCCTACCTATCTACCTAGTTGGGTCTTTGCCTATTTACCTAGCTGGAGCCTTATGGGAGGAGAGTTGGACATCATAGAAAAGTTTGTTATGAGGCCCAGCTGGGACCCACATCAATCTATAAAACAGGGGCCCCGAGTTCCCCATCCTTCCATACTGAAGGACGATCGACCAGTGGAGACAGCTGTCGGTCCCATAGACTTTGACGCAGTAATGCACATGTTCGGCCAATTGTTCTGGTCAAACTTCCTCCCTGTGCACGTGCAATGATGGAGGATGGAGACATGAGGCGACCGTTTTAGTAATCCTGGGGGTCCCATCCAGCTATCCTGTGGATAGATGACAAATGCCTATTGTGGCACAACCTATTTTAGCGTCCAGCTCTCATCATCCTTGCTGATCAGCTTATCGAAGATGCAGCGACGCTTGCTGGTGAACAGCTCCGATTTTTTGGTAGCAGCTATGCCTGATAATACAACTCGTTACCATTCACTGGAACAAAACTAAGATAAAGTGAGCTGCAGTACCAGACACAACCACTACTAAAAGTATGGCACTATACGAACGCAAGTGCCACACCCCCGTCAATCAGCTGATTGACAGGGCTATAATAATTTCCCATCTTTCCATCTGGCTGTTTTACAGATCATGCTCTTCGCAGTCAGCTTCAGGCTCCCACTTTCTGTTCAGGCTGTGGGTGGTTCTACAGCGTCAAGATCCTACTTCCTGTCAGGCTGTGGGTGGTTCTACAGCTTCAGGATCACACTTCCTGTTCAGGTTGTGGGCGGTTCTACAGCTTCAGGCTATAACTTTCTGTTCAGGCTGTGGGTGGTTCTACAGCTTTAGACTTCAACTTCCTGCTCAGGTTGTGGATGGTTCTACAGCTTCAGGCTCCCACATCCTGTTCCGGCTGTGGGTGGTTCTACAGCTTCAGACTTACACTTCTTATTCAGGCTGTGGGCATTTCTACAGCTTCAGGCTCCAACATCCTGTTGCGGCTGTGGATGGTTCTACAGCTTCAGGATCACACTTCCTGTTCAGGCTGTGGACGGTCCTACAGCTTCAGACTCCCACTTCTTGTCCAGGCTGTGGGCACTTCTACAGCTTCAGGCTCCCACATCCTGTTCAGGCTGTGGGTGGTTCTACAGCTTCAGGATCCCACTTCCTGTTCAGTCTATTGGTGGATCTACAGCGTCAGGCTCCTACTTCCTATTCAGGCTGTGGGTGGTTCTACAGCATTGACTGACATTTCAGCTCTGCTATTCATAGCTGAGTCTGAGAGGGATATTTGGTGATAAAGGGGTGAAAACATAAGGGCAGGAGGCTACAGAGCTCTAAAGGGTTAAGGCTTGTCAGTAAGAAATATAAATCAGCTCTTGTGCTGCTGATAAGACACAGCAGGGAGTGACGTCATCATCCCAGCCACAGCTGGAGCAGAGAGAGGTGGTCGGCAACCTAAGGGAAACTTTTGTACACAAGCAAGTAAAAAATAACTGCTCTAACTGGAGAGAATCAAAATCAGAACAGCAATGTAGTTGGTAATAGTCTTTATTTACCTCTGCCTACATGTTTTAAAGCAAATCTGTCTGGTGAGAGTGCCCCTTTAAGTACCAGATTTTATTTGTATCTGTGCCTGGGAAAGCTTGGTGAAAACCAATAATGGCTGCCTGAATAAGGGATTCCACCTGATTTTTTCAAAACATTACAGAAATGGGTGAATGGTATTTTTACCAAGAAAACTGTGTTTTTTATCTATTGTAATTTTCATTTCCGCGTCACTTAATATATTAAGGGCCTTATATAAGAAAACTGTCTAGCAGTAAGACTGTCTTTGTTGCCCATAGAAACCAATCAGAGCTCATAGCAACCAATCAGACCACACAGCAACCAATCAGAGTTCATAGCAACCATTCAGAGTTCATAGCAACCAATCAGAGCTCATAGCAACCAGTCAGAACCTATAGCAACCAATCAGAGCCCATAGCAACCAATCAGAGCCCATAGTAACCAGTCAGAGCTCATAGCAACCAATCAGAGCTCATAACAACAAGTCAGACCATAGCAACCAATCAGAGCCCATAGTGACCAATCAGAGCTCATAGCAACCAATCAGAGCTCATAACAACCAATCAGAGCCCATAGCGACCAATCAGAGCCCATAGAAACCAATCAGAGCGCATAACCAATTAGAGCTCATAGCAACCAATCAGTGCCCATAGCAACCAATCAGTGCCCATAGCAACCAATCAGAGCGCATAACAACCAGTCAGAGCCCATAGCAACCAATCAGAGCCCATAGTGACCTCTCAGAGCTCATAGCAACCAATCAGAGCGCATAACAACCAGTCAGAGCCCATAGCAACCAATCAGAGCTCATAGCGACCAATCAGAGCTCATAACCAATCAGAGCTCATAGCAATCAATCAGTGCCCATAGCAACCAATCAGAGCTCATAGCAACCAATCAGTGCCCATAGCAACCAATCAGAGCGCATAACAACCATTCAGAGCGCATAGTAACAAATCAAATCCTATAGCAGCAATCAGTCTTACTGCTTTACAGTTTTCATACATAAAGCCCTATATGTGGAAATTGATGGTCAAAAAGTAGAAGCTCCATATATATATATATCAACTGTGATCAACTGGAACAAATTTACATTCTGCTATGAGACCTCATTCCTCACCTGGGACATCTTTTGACCTGTTTGTTTTATTAACAACTAGTATTTTATTTCCCATGGAATAAAAATTCTGGAGCATCTTCCCTTAGATTTGTCTGGTTCCCCTGTGAGTCCTCTTAGAAATGCATTATCAATCTGTCAGCTGGGTGTTACCAATTGGGAGGTGTCCATGCACAGTCTGATATTGCCCAATCAATACTGAAAGTCAGCATGTGCTGGGACACCTCCCCCAGTTGACTGATTCAATAATACATTTCTAGGAGGAATAACAGAGGAACAGCAAAGCACAGAGTTATAAGAGAAGAGGCTCCTGAATGGTCTGTGTTAGTAAATCCTTATGTTTTCTGTGATAGAACAATTCTGAAGCATCTTCTCTAATATCTCTGCTTTGTGCTGTTCTTCTGTTATTCTGCCTAGATTTTTTCTGAATGTGTCAGCTGGGTGTTGCTAATTGAAGGCGTACCCCTGCACAGTCTGACACCGTCCAATCAATGCTGACAGTGTGTGCAGGGACACGCCCCTCTGAAAACTCGAATGGTCACACCTAGCTGACAGATGAATAATACATTTCCAGGAGGAATAACAGAGGAACAGCACAGAGTTATAAGAGAAGATGCACCAGAATTGTTATATCACAGGGAACATGAAGATTTACTAAAACAGAAATGTCAGGAGAGGTCACAGGTCCTCTTCATGGTGCCCCTACACATTTGGTAGCTGTTGTCTGACCTTATTCGGAGGAGGGAGGGCACAATATGTAAAATAAAATAATAAAAAAACGCAAAAAATGTTATTAAAAACAAAATCATCAGCCCAATCAAAACTTTTCGCTCCGCCCCCGATGACCCTAAAACTTTATATCACAGCAGCAGTTTTCAGACAAGGATTTGATGAGGTTTCCAAGATGCGCAGTTTACGCCGCGGTTTTTGCAGCAGTTTTATCTAATATACCCTGACCATATTCAAAATCATATTAAATACATTTTATATATTATTTTACATATTATATTACATATGTGTATATAGTATTTACTATAGTGTATATATGCTTTACTATATATTTTATATACTAGTATATATAGCATTTTATATATATGCATATGTACATATATATATATATGTGTGTGTGTGTGTATATATATATATATTTATACCATATATGCTAGTATATTAAATATATATTAGAGCCCCGTTCGCTCTATTTGTATCCAGGCGCCCTCCAATATCAGGCGCATTACAGACTGCCCTCTGGGTGGGGGGAGGTGGGGTGCACTACAACCGCTTGAAGCTCCACATTTATAGCTTCAGTACGGCAAATCCAGGCCATTACTGCTGGAACAGGTAGAGCACTTTATAAGGGGTTTACCTGAGCCAGAAGTGTCGCTTTGTAGCTAGAAAGTGCTAAATCTATGCTCCACAGTAGAGCAGGTTCAGAGATTCAGGTGCATTCTACACTACTTATGTGCGAAAAAAAAATGGCGTCTGGGCCACAAAAATCATACATGTCACCAGTAATTGGTACATAGGTGCTTAAAGGGGTTGTCTCACTACATTGATTCATCTTACCTCAGTCCTGTTTTCTTGGTTCCATTTTGAATTCAGGGGCGTGTTTACTAGCTTCTACTAAGCTGCAGTAGAAGCCAGGTCTGTAGCTATAGCAACCAGCACTGGCAGCCTATCAGGAGGGATTGAGCAGGTCTGTAGCTATAGCAACCAGTGTTAGCAGCCTATCATGAGAGATTGAACAGGTCTGTAGCTATAGCAACCTGAGGAGCTGATGTAGCCCATACAAGAGGGTATATCTAGGAATAGGTAGGACACTGTTAATGGACACATATTGCAAAGTGACTTGTTTTTGGCAAGATCTTTAATATAAAAAGCAGTGATCCCTGTAGTGAGACAACCCCTTTAATTACAAAACTGCATATTTCTCTATTGTATGAGAGAAAACTCTTATCAACAATTGCTCATTAAAGGGGTTGTCTCACTACAGGGATTGCTGCTTTTTATGTTAAAGATCTTGTAAAAACAAGTCACTTTGCAATATGTTTCCATTAACAGTGTCCTATCTATTCTTAGATATCCCCTCTTGTATGAGCTGCATTAGCTCCTCAGGTCACTATAGCTACAGACCTGTGTGATCTCTCCTGATAGGTTGCCAGCACTAGTTGCTATAGCTACAGACCTGTTCAATCTCTCATGATAGGCTGCTAGCGCTGGTTGTTATAGCTACAGACCTGTTCTATCTCTCATTATAGGCTGCCAGCACTGGTTGCTATAGATACAGACCTGTTCAATCTCTCATGATAGGCTGCCAGCACTGGTTGCTATAGCTACAGACCTGTTCTCTCTCTCCTGATAGGCTGCTAGCACTGGTTGCTATAGCTACAGACCTGTTCTATCTCTCATTATAGGCTGCCAGCACTGGTTGCTATAGCTACAGACCTGTTCTCTCTCTCCTGATAGGCTGCCAGCACTGGTTGCTATAGCTACAGACCTGTTCAATCTCTTCTGATAGGCATTCAGTTCTGGTCGCTATAGCTGCAGACCTGTTATATCTCTCCTTATATGTTGCCAGCTCTAGTTGCTATAGCTACAGACCTGTTCTATCTCTCATGATAGGCTGCCATCACTTGTTGCTATAGCTACAGACCTGTTCAAGCTCTCCTGATAGGCTGCCAGCACTGGTTGCTATAGCTGCAGACCTGTTTGATCTCTCCTGATAAGCTGCCAGCACTGGTTGCTATAGCTACAGATCTGTTCAGTCTCTCATTATAGGCTGCCAGCACTGGTTGCTATAGCTACAGACCTGTTCAATCTCTTATGATAGGCTGTCAGTGCTGGTCGCTATAGCTGCAGACCTGTTCAATCTCTCCTGATAGGTTGCCAGCACTAGTTGCTATAGCTACAGACCTGTTTAATCTCTCATGATAGGCTGCCAGCACTGGTTGCTATAGCTACAGACCTGTTCAATCTCTCCTGATAGGCTGCCAGCACTGGTTGCTATAGCTGCAGACCTGTTTGATCTCTCCTGATAGGCTGTCAGCATTGGTTACTATAGCTACAGACTTGTTCAATCTTTCATGATAGGCTGCCAGCACTGGTTGCTATAGCTACAGACCTGTGATCTCTCCTGATAGGCTGCCAGCACTGGTTGCTATAGCTACAGACCTGGCTTCTACTGCAGCCTAATAGAAGCCAGTAAACACGCCCCTGAATTCAAAGTGAAACCAAGAAAACAGGACTGAGGTGAGATGAATCAATGTAGTGATACAACCCCTTTAAGCTCAGAAACTTCAACGTTACATATAATGGAAACATGGACTATTCAGCTTGGAATATTCCCGGCAGACCAGGTTATGCTTATAAAACTGAAATGCATACAAGATGGAGTCGCTCTCGACCTGTTAGGCCTTGGAGGTAGGTGTACATACTTCTACAGTGGGAAAAGTTCTCCAAGGCGATATTGCATGTGAAAGCAAACAGCTGACACTTGCATTCACATATAGCTGCGGTGACCTCTGCTCTCGGCTCCAGTCGAGCAGCACTAAGCATTCCACACCAAGGTATAGAAAGGAAAGCTTCTCCAATCAGGAGGCTCCAAGTCACTGTCAATCACAGCAGATTGCAGGAATCCAATCCGGCTACTTGTTACAGCTTTACATTCAGATGTGGCTTGCACGTTGCTCTCTGGAGCCTCTTGGCCATACTCCTCTGAGGCTCATCTGTAGGCTACTATCTGCCCAAGCTTCTGCAATGGCTGCGCTGGATGCACCGGTCCTTGGAAGGTGCACGCACATCATCACGCGGGCCATTCCTGATTCTCTGTGCCAGGAAGCTTTGAGGATGGAAAGCGATAGCGTGGTCGACCTCACCAAGGCTAGGCACCAACACGAGCAATATATTGGGGTCCTAAAGAACCGGCTAGGTCTGAGCGTGGTGGAGCTGGCTACAGATGAAAGTCTTCCAGATGCCCCCTTCGTGGAAGACACGGCGATTGTGTGTGAAGGAACAGCCCTGATCACCAGACCTGGAGCTCCGAGCAGAAGGAAGGAGGTACCGTAGCCCCCCAAAGCCCTCATAGTACTCATAATCCCATTCATCACTATAACTATACATAGTAACATAAGAGGTAAAACTGAATATATGTCATAGGTATTGGTATGACAGGTGTCGACGCATTAACTGTACAGCGCTACGGAGTATGTCGGCACTATACAACACCATATATCTAAGTCGCCCAGATAGATGTCACTGTGGATAATAGCCGGTTTCTTTTCTACAAGGGAAGGTTTATTTTTGTGCAAATTGTCTCTGTCTCCCTCGGAGGTTTCCATAACTCCCATTCTTTTCATTGAAAAGGGACGGCGCGTGCGCAGAGAATACAAAGGGCTCAGAATAACGACGGCCCCACAGACATTTCATTAAAGGGGTCGTCTCACTACAGGGATCGCTGCTTTTTATGTTAAAGATCTTGCAAAAACAAGTCACTTTGCAATATGTGTCCATTAACAGTGTCCTACCTATTCCTAGTATCCCTCTTGTATGGGCTGCATCAGCTCCTCAGGTCGCTATAGCTACAGACCTGTGTGATCTCTCCTGATAGGCTACCAGTGCTGGTTGCTATAGCTACAAACCTGTTTGAGCTCTCCTGATAGGCTACCAGCACTGGTCGCTATAGCTACAGACCTGTTTGAGCTCTCATGACAGGCTGCCAGCACTGGTTACTATAGCTACAGACCTGTTCAGTCTCTCCTGATAGGCTGCCAGCACTGGTTGCTATAGCTACAGACCTTTTCCATCTCTCCTGATAGGCTGCCAGCACTGGTTGATATAGCTACAGACTGTTTGTCTCTCATGATAGGCTGCCACATGGTTACTATAGCTACAGACACTGTTCAGTCTTCTCCTGAAAGGCTGCCACACAGGGTCTGCTTATATGCTAAGACCTGTTCAATCACTCCTGATAGTTCCAGCGACTGGTCGCTATAGCTACAAGACCTGTTTGAGTCTCTCCTGATAGGCTGCCAGCACTGGTCGCTATAGCTACAGACCTGTTCGATCTCTCCTGATAGGCTGCCAGCACAGGTCGCTATAGCTACAGACCTGTTCAATCTCTCCTGATAGGCTGCCAGCACTGGTTGCTATAGCTACAGACCTGTTCAATCTCTCCTGATAGGCTCCCAACACTGGTCGCTATAGCTACAGACCTGTTTGATCTCTCCTAATAGGCTGCCAGCACTGGTCGCTATAGTTACAGACCTGTTCAATCTCTCTGATAGGCTGCCAGCACTGGTTGCTATAGCTACAGACCTGTCTTCTACTGCAGCCTAGTAGAAGCCAGTAAACACGCCCCTGAATTCAAACTGAAACCAAGAAAACAGGACTGAGGTGACATGCTACTTATTCACGGCGTATACATACCGAGAATAATGCATGTCTATGGAGCCGGCGGGCTGCCGGCCCCCCCGCCCCGCTCCCGCCCCCAAACACAGGGCTTAATTGCGGGGCGAAATACGTCCCGCAATTAAGCCGTGTGAACATAGCCTTATTGTGCCGCACTTTCATTAAATTTGATCCTAATCCGAGCATTTTTATTCAGGTTGACCCAAATTAAATTTTTCCTAAAATTTTCTCATAAAATTGACAGTGACCCCAACCCAAAATAGGGGTTCAGGGTTCTTTTACTGGTTTTAAATGGGTTAACTTACCCTCTCCCCGGCGCGTTCGGTGCCTGTTGCTCTGACGTCACCTCCGGGCAGATGCCATGTTGGACCGGAATGGATTTAGACGAAAGTGTCATTGGAGCGGCAGCGCTGTGGAGCCGGAAGCGCTAAGGAACAGGTGAGTTTAAAAAACCTCTAACCCGAACACCAATTTAGAACTGGGGTCACAGTCATGGTATATTTCCCCCAAATATCCCAAAACCCTAAATGGGGGTTCAGGTTAGGGGTTCTTTTTCTGCTTTTGAAGGAGTTAACGTTCCCGTTCCTTGGAGCTTCAGGTCCTGCGCCGCTGATTACCTACATGACGTCGAGCGAAAAACGCGTTTGCTTACTGGTTAAAATTCCGCACTCGTAAAACAAGGAAACGATGCGGACTGGACCGAGGCAGATTTCTGCTTCCTATACTTCTGTATTTAATGGCGAAAAATACTCTAGTAAAATCATGCTGTGAACAAAGGGCGAAACGCATAAGCCTATTCTGTAACCTACATATTACCCAATGTTTTTTTACTTATGGATATGTAAATCAATGAAGATCTGTGCTCGATGGCGCTGGTGCTGGTTTCTAAAATATACAACAAGCTTTACCACTATGTGCTACGTATAAAAGTACTAAATAATAGTCATACAGTCACCAAATAACACGGCTACACAAGACCGGAATCCCAGGCTAATAGCACCAATGTCCTACTAGGACCACATATCACCACCACATAGTGACAGACCACCGCAACACCGTGACCACGTATCACCACATAGTGACAGACTACCCCCAACACCCTGAAACGTATCACCCCCAAATACAGACTACCCCAACACCGGACCATATCACCAATAGTGACAG
>JAODAL010063984.1:0-18952 GCA_025379985.1 Phyllomedusa bahiana
CTCCCCAGGGTGTCATAAGAAGGGGGGCTTTTCAGGTTGGGTGTTTTTTTATTTTTTTTTCTCTAATAATGGGGGTCGGTGACCCAGTGGAGGGCCCGATTGGGTCGAATTGAGAGGTAAAGATAGGAAGACGCCCATTTTTAGACCAAATTGAAGTCGTGGGCACTTAAACATGTTCTGATCAGATATGTGAACCGAGAGTCTCAAAGTTTTTTCATGTATGATAAAGCAAAATGCCTTTAGGGATTTCGACGAGTTATTGCCCTTTTTGCAAAATGTGCCGCTGGGCGGGCTGGTGTGTAATGTATAATTACATGTGTGCCCCCACCCTGCCAGTGGGACCCCGGTTTTCATACGGTTTTTTTTAGAAAAAGTTTTTGTGTGAGAAAAATACGTTATACTTGGGTACAAAAGATTTTTGCCTATAGGAAAGGAAAGGGGGGCTTCCATTTTGGGGTTTTCGTCCCGCCCACTCCACAGGCTGTCATAAAAAAGGGGGAGCTTTGCAGGTTGGGTTTTTTTTTTTTCTCTCTGAATAATGGAGGTCGGTGACCCAGGGGAGGCTTTGGGTCGATTGAGAGGTAAAGATAGGGTAGGACTGCCCCCATTTGAGACCACTTTTTAAATCGTGGGGAGCTTTAAAAATGTTCGATCATGAAATGGAAACCAAGTCTCAAAGTTTTTTCATGTATGATAATAGATAAAAGCTTTTTTTAGGGTTTCGACGTAGTGTTGCCCTTTTGCAGAAATGGCCCCTGGGGCGGGCGTTGGTACATGTAAAATTACTGTGTGCCGCACCCTGCCATGGCACCCAGGGGTTTCATACTTTTTTCAAAATGTTTTTTTTGTGCGAAACATACTTAACTTTGGGGTTTCATTGATTTTAGCCATATGGAAAGGGAAGGGTGCTCCATTTTGGGTTTCTGTCCCCCCCACTCTCACAGGCTGTCATAAAAGGGGGACTTTGCAGGTTGGGGGTTTTTTATTTTTTTTCTTTTGAAAAAATGGGGGGTCGGTGACCCATGAGAGGGCCCGATTGGGGTCGATTTAGAGGTAAAATAGGATAGGGGCTCCCCATTTGAGACCCTTGAAGTCGTGGCACTTAAAAAATTTTCGACTGAATGTGAACCCAAGCCCCCAAGTTTTTTTATGTAGATAGATACATAAATGCTTCTTTTAGGGATTTCGCGTAGTGATTGCCCTTTTTTCAGAAAAGTGCCGCTGGGGGCGGGCTTGTTGTACTTATAATTACATTGTGCCCAGCCCTGCCATGGGACCCAGGGTTTTCATACGTTTTTTCAGAAATGTTTTGTGTCAAAACATACGTTATCTTTTGGGGACTTGATTTTTCCTAAGGAAAAGGGAAAGGGTTTTCTTCCATTTTTTTTTTTCTTCCCCGCCCACTCCAAAAGGTGTCTAAGAAGGGCAGCTTTGCGGGTTGGTGTTTTTTATTTTTTTTTCCTCTAAAAGGAGGGCGGGGACCCAGTGAGAGGCCTGATTGGGGTCGATGAGAGTAAAGATAGGATAGGATGCCCCCATTTGAGACCAGTTGAAGTCGGGGCGCTTAAAAAATGTTCTGATCATGATTGTGAACCCAAGTCTAAATTTTTTTTATGTATGATAGATAGCATAAATGCTTCTTTAGGGATTTCGACGTAGTGTATAGGACATTGACTATCGCTGTATTTTACAGCAGCATGACCACAAAATTATCATAAATTACTCTTTGGACACTTAAATTTTTTTTAAAAAAACATTGTTTAAAAAAGAATATTTTTTTTTTAGACAAGACTATTTGCTGTCTTTTACAGCAGCATAAACCAAAAAACAGCAAAAATGATCTTTTGGGCACTCAATAAAATTTTCAAGAAGAAACGAGTATTTGAAACAAGATTTTTTTGGACAAAACATTGACTATCGCTGACATTTACAGCAGCATTACCCCAAAACCAGCAAAAAAATTCCTTTTTACATCAATAAAAAATTTTCAAGAAGCACTAGTATTTAAACAAGATTTTTGGAAAAGGGCCCTTAACATCACTGTATTTAAGCAGCATTTAAATCAAAATGATCAAAAATTATCTTTTGGACACTCAATAAAATTTTTAAGAAGACATGAGTATTTGAAACAAGATTTTTTGAATAGGACATTGCCTATTGCTGTATTTTACAGCAGCATGACCCCAAAAATATCAAAAATGACCTTTTGGACACTCAATAAAATTTCCAAGAAGAAACGAGTATTTGAAACAAGATTTTTTTTAATAAGAATTGACTATCCCTTTTCTTTTTCAGCATCCAACCCCCCAAAAACCCCAAAAAAGATTTTTTGGGACATTTAAATTTAAAGTTCAAGAAGACATAGTATTTTTAAAAAAAGATTTTTTGAAAAGGGCATTGATTTTCCTGTCTTTACAACAGCAAGACACAAAACCACCAAAATGACCTTTTGGACACAATAAAATTTCAAGAAAACCATATTTGAAACAAAATTTTTTGGAATAGACATTGCCTATCGCTGTATTTTTCAGCACATACCCCAAAATTACCAAAATGACCTTTTTGGGCAACAATAAAAATTTTCCCAAAAAGAAACAAGATTTAAACAAGATTTTTGGGGGAATAAATACTGAAATACGCTGTGTTTTACAGCAGCATGACCACAAAGCCGCAAAAGTGGGAAAATTTGGACACTCAATAACATTTTAAGAGACATGAGTATTGAAACAAATTTTTTTTAATAAGACATTTACCCCTCCTTGTCTTTTTTAAACACCTAACCCCAAAACCAGCAAAAAGATTTTTTTGGGGGCATTCAAATTTAAAAGTTCAAAAGACGTAGATTTTAAAAAAGATTTTTTGAAAAGACTTGATTATCGCTGTCTTTTACAACAGCATGACGACAAAACCAGCAAAAATGACCTTTTGGACAGTCAATAAAATTTTCAAGAAGAACTCAGTAATTTTAAACAAAAATTTTTGGGGGAAAAGACATTGCCATCGCTGTATTTTACAGCAGCAGACCCTAAAATTATCCAAAATGACCTTTTGGACAATCAATAAAATTTCCAAGAAGAAACAAGTATTTGAAACAAGATTTTTGGGAATAGGATACTGAATATCGCTGTGTTTTACAGCAGCATGACCACAAAGCCAGCAAAAGTGAAACTTTGGACACTCAATAACATTTTTAAGAAGACATGAGTATTTGAAACAAGATTTTTTGAATAGGACATTGATTATCGCTATCTTTTACAACAGCATTACCCCAAAACCAGCAAAAATGACCTTTTGGACAGTCAATAAAATTTTCAAGAAGAACTCAGTATTTGAAACAAAATTTTAGGGAATAGGACATTGCCTATCGCTGTATTTTACAGCAGCATGACCCCAAAATTATCAAAAATTACCTTTTGGACACTCAATAAAATTTGCAAGAAGAAACGAGTATTTGAAACAAGATTTTTTTTAATAAGACATTGACTATCATTGTCTTTTACAGCATCCTAACCCCAAAACCAGCAAAAATGATTTTTTTGGACACTCAATTAAATGTTCAAGAATAAATGAGTATTTGAAAAAGATTTTTTGAATTGGACACTATTGCTGTCTTTTACAGCAGCATGACCCCAAAACCAGCAAAAATGATCTTTTGGACACTAAATAAAATTTGCAAGAAGAACTGAGTATTTTAAACAAGATTTTGGGGAATAAGACATTGATTATCGCTGTCTTTTACAACAGCATGACGACAAAACCAGCAAAAATGACCTTTTGGACACTCAATAAAATTTGCAAGAAGAACTGAGTATTTGAAACAAGATTTTAGGCAATAATCCATTGACTATCATTGTCTTTTACAGCAGGATGACCCCAAAACCATCAGAAATGACCTTTTGGACACTCAAAATTTTTGAAGAAGAAACGAGTATTTGAAATAAGATTTTATTAATAAGAGAGTAAATATCACTATCTTTTACAGCTGCTTTACCCCAAAACCAGCAAAAATGACCTTTTAGACACTCAATAAAATTTTCAAGAGTATTTGAAAGAAGATTTTTGAGAGTATGTTATTATCGTTGTTTTTACAGCAGCATGACCCAAAAGCCAAGAAAAATGACCTTTTGGACACTCAATAAAGTTTTCAAGAAGAATCGAGTATTTGAAACAAGATTTTTTTGAACAGGACATTGACTATCGCTGTTTTTTTTACAGCAGCATGACCCCAATACCAGCAAAAATTATTTTTGGGACACTCAATTAAATTTTTAAGAAGAACTGAGTATTTGAAAAAAGATGTTTGGGAATAGGACATTGAGTATCGCTGTCTTTTACAGCAGCATGACCCCAAAACCAGCAAAAATGACCTTCTAGACACTCAGAATAAAATTAGCAAGAAGAACTGAGTATTTGAAACAAGATTTTTGCGAATAGGACATTGATTATCTTTGTCTTTTACAGCAGCATGATCCCAAAACCAGCAAAAATTATCTTTTGGACACTCAATAACATTTTCAAGAAGAAATGAGGACAGGCAGTTCCCGACTTACGTTGATCCAAGTTACGTCTGTCCCCTAGTTACAAACGAGGTCCTAGGGCCGTGGCTCATTATGCTGACATCACACACTGAGTAACGCCCCATAATGCCTGAACGCTGTTAGGGGGCGTGTCAAACAAATCTGGAAGCTGATTGGTTGCAAGCATGACATTGACACCAAGTGTATTATGGGAACTTTAGTCCTGTCTTGTTCCCATCTTAGCTTTGATCACTAAGACGGGATCAAGCAGGAACTACAGTACCCATAATGCACTCCCTATAAGAAGCAGTACTGTAAAACCTGTGTGTAAAGAATATACACTCAACCCCATGGCTGCTGCTGCCCTCACATGGACATTGCACAGAAGCAGCCCTGTCTGCTGCAGCAGTCTTTCCTGTACTCACTACTATCTCCGGAGAGTAGCTGCTTTTTTCTAGTCGGGTAAAGAACCTTTCATGACGTCCTGTCCACGTGACTAGTGTGGGCGGAGCCAGTCTGAAGTCTGCTAGAAAGTGTTACAGTGTCTGGAGAGAAGCACTTTCTTAGTAGCAGATGTTTTTGTTCTGGCTGCACTATTTGATAATATTTTGCTGGGAGGATTGGGGTATTTTGCTACACTGCTGGGCAATGCTCTGCAGCTGAGTGCTCTGGGTGTACTCCTGGGCAATGCTCTGCAGCTGAGGGCTCTGGGTGTATTGCTGGGCAATACTCTGGCTGCACTGCTGAGCAATGCTCTGCAGTTGAGGGCTCTGGGTGTACTGCTGGGCAATGCTCTGCAGCTGAGGGCTCTGGGTGTACTGCTGGGCAATGCTCTGCAGCTGAGGGCTCTGGGTGTACTGCTGGGCAATACTCCACCGATGGGGGCCTCTGGGTGTACTGCTGGGCAATGATCTGCAGAAGGGGGGCTCTGGGTACACTGCTGGGCAATGCTCTGCAGCTGTGGGCTCTCGGTGTACTGCTGGGCAATGCTCTGTAGAGGGGGGGCTCTGGGTACACTGCTGGGCAATGCTCTGCAGCTGAGGGCTCTGGGTCTACTGCTGGGCAATACTCTGCAGATGGGGGCCTCTGGGTGTACTGTTGGGCAATGCTCTGCAGCTGAGGGCTCTGGGTGTACTGCTGGGCAATGCTCTACAGAAGGGGGGCTCTGGGTAGACGGCTGGGCCATGCTCTGCAGAAGGGGGCCTCTGGGTGCACTGCTGGGCAATGCTCTGCAGAAGGGGGCCTCTGGGTGTACTGCTGGGCAATGCTCTGCAGCTGAGGGCTCTGGGTGTACTGCTGGGCAATGCTCTGCAGCTGAGGGCTCTGGGTGTACTGCTGGGCAATGCTCTGCAGCTGATGGCTCTGGGTGTACTGCTGGGTGATGCTCTGCAGCTGATGGCTCTGGGTGTACTGCTGGGCAATGCTCTGCAGCTGAGGGCTGTGGGTGTACTGCTGGGAAATGCTCTGCAGAAGGGGGCCTCTGGGTGTACTGCTGGGAAATGCTCTGCAGCTGAGGGGTCTAGGTGTACTGCTGGGCAATGCTCTGCAGAAGGGGGACTCTCGGTACACTGCTGGGCAATACTCTGCAGATGGGGTCCTCTTGGTGTACTGCTGGGCAATGTTATGCAGAAGGGGAGGCTCTGGGTACACTGCTGGGTAATGCTCTGCAGAAGGGGGGCTTTGGGTACACTGCTGGGTGATGCTCTGCAGAAGGGGGGGCTTTGGGTACACTACTGGGCAATTCGCTGCAGATGGGGGCCTCTGGGTGTACTGCTGGGCAATGTTATGCAGATGGGAGACTCTGGGTACACTTCTGGGTGATGCTGAATGGTGACCTGCTCTTCTGCTGTGGGGTAACTGTATGGAGCAGCTGCTTCTCCCATCTTCCCCTGTGCCCGGTCTGTAGATCCGGCAGTGAACAGGTTGTCTCTGGGCTCATGGATCATGGAGTGAGTTTATAATATGTTCTATATCCTCCCCACCTCGTCTATCTGCCCTGTACACACTGCTGCAGCATCGCACCCACGGCTCTACAGTGTGCGGCTGCCAATAGCTCTTCTCTGCATCCCGGCTGGAGGACACCAGTCTATCCCAGTATAGCAGCAGTGCCCCGTGTATTTAGTGTCCGGGGTGCAGTGTATGTAGTATAATGTGCCTGGTGAGATCAATGCCCCAGCACCGCTCTCCCTCACTTCCCTTACTACAGGGCTCACTCGCCCCCACTTCTCTTTGACCGCCTGCACTGATGAACACCCATGTGCGGCATGCTGGCATTCACAGTTGTTGAAGTGCCAGCATGCTACACCACACACGTACTAATTGTATTGGTGTTGATTAGTACATCTGTTTAACTTGTGCTGTTAGGGCATGCTGACACTTGCAGTTTCATGTTCCACTGCAGCTAGTTGCTGTGGAACTACAAGTGCCAGCATTCCTCAAACCACACATATACTAAATATACCTGTTCTGACTTACATACCAATTCAACTTAAGAACGAACCTACAGTCCCTAAAACATATGTAACCCGGGGACTGCCTGCATTTGAAACAAGATTTTAGGCAATAGGACATTGACTATCGTTGTCTTTTACAACAGCATGACCCAAAAGCGAGCAAAAATGACCTTTTGGACACTTAATAAAAATTTTAAGAAGAAACGAGCATTTGAAATAAGATTATTTTGAATAGGACATTGACTATCACTGTCCTTTACAGCAGCATGACCCAAAACCATCAGAATTTACCTTTTGGACACTCAGAATAAAATTAGCAAGAAGAACTGAGTATTTGAAACAAGATTTTTGTGAACAGATCATTGATTATCATTGTCTTTTACAGCAGCCAAACCCCAAAAACAGCAAAAATTATCTTTTGTACACTAAATAAAATTTTCAAATAGAACTGAGTGCTTGAAACAATATTTTAGGGAATAGGACATTGACTATCGCTGTCTTTTACAGCAGCATGACCCCAAAACTAGCAAAACTGACCTTTTGGACACTAAATAAAATTTTCAAATAGAACTGAGTGCTTGAAACAATATTTTAGGGAATAGGACATTGACTATCGCTGTCTTTTACAGCAGCATGACCCCAAAGCCAGCAAAAGTGATGTTTTGGACACTCAATAGAATGTCCAAGAAGAAATGAGTATTTGAAACAAGATTTTTTTGAATAGGACATTGAGTGTCTTTTATAGCAGCATGACCCCAAAACTAGCAAAAATTACCCTTTAGACACTCAGAATAAAATTAGCAAGAAGAACTGAGCATTTGAAACAAGATTTTTTGGAATAAGTCATTGACTATCGCTGTTTTTTACAGTAACATAAACCCAAAACCAGCAAAAATGACCTTTTGGCACTCAATAAAATTTTTAAGAAGCACTCAGCATTTGAAACAAGATTTTTGGGAATAGGACATTGAGTATCACTGTCTTTTACAGCAGTCTAACGCAAAATCCAGCATAAATGACCTTTTGGACACTCAATTAAATTTTCAGGAAGAAATGAGTAATTGAAACAAGATTCTTTTGAATAAGATATTGACTATCGTTGTCTTTTACAGCATCATAACCCCAAAACCAGCAAAAATTACATTTTGGACACTCTAAATAAAATTAGCTAATAGAACTCAGTATTTGAAACAAGATTTTAGGCATTAGAATATTAACTATCGCTGTATTTTACAGCAGCGTGACCCCAGAACCAGCAAAAATTACCTTTTGGACACTTAATAACATTTTTAAGAAGAAACGAGCATTTGAAACAAGATTTTTTTGAAAAGGACATTGACTGTCGCTGTCTTTTACAGCAGCATGACCCCACAATCAGCAAAAAATTACCTTTTGGACACTCAGAATAAATTAGCAAGAAGAACTAAGTATTTGAAAC
Source organism: Phyllomedusa bahiana (assembly GCA_025379985.1). Lineage (NCBI taxonomy): Eukaryota > Metazoa > Chordata > Amphibia > Anura > Hylidae > Phyllomedusa > Phyllomedusa bahiana. The sequence goes on from JAODAL010063984.1 coordinate 8,409, forward strand.
AAGATTTTTGGGAATAGGACATTGATTATCGCTGTATTTTACAGCAGCATAACCCAAAAACCAGTAAAAATGACCTTTTGGACACTCAATTAAATTTTAAAGAAGAACTGAGTATTTGAAACAAGATTTTAGGGAATAGGATATTGACTATCGCTTTCTTTTACAGCAGAATGGCCCCAAAGCCAGCAAAAATGATGTTTTGGACAATCAATACAATTTTCAAGAAGAAATTAGTATGTGAAACAAGATTTTTGGGAATAGGATATTGAGTATTGCTGTCTTTTACAGCAGCATAACCCCAAAACTAGCAAGAACAACCTTTTAGACACTCAGAAAAAAATTAGCTAGAAGAACTGAGCATTTGAAACAAGATTTATGGGAATGAGTCATTGACTATCGCTGTATTTTACAGCAGCATGACCCCAAAACCAGCAAAAATGACCTTTTGGACACTGAGAATAAAATAAGCAAGAAGAACTGAGTATTTGATACAAGATTTTAGGGAATAGGATATCGACTTCCGCTGTCTTTTACAGCAGCATTTGAGTATTTGAAACAACATTTTTTTGAATAGGACACTGAGTATCGCTGTCTTATACAGCAGCATGACCTCTAAACCAGCAAAAGTGACCTTTTGGACACTCAATAATATTGTCAAGAAAAAATTAATATTTAAAACAAGTTTTTTGGGAATAGGACATTGAGTATCACTGTCTTTCACAGCAGCCTAACCCCAAATCCAGCATAAATGACTTTTTTGATACTCGATTAAATTTTCAGGAAGAAATGAGCATTTGAAACAAGATTTTTGGGAATAGGATATTGAGTATCACTGTCTTTTTAAGGAGCCTAAACCGAAATCTTGCATAAATGACCTTTTGGACACTCAATTATATTTTCAGGAAGAAATGAGTATTTAAAACAAGATTTTTTTGAATAGGATATTGACTATCGCTTTCTTTTACAGCAGCATGACCCCAAAACCAGCAAAAATTACCTTTTGGACACTCAGAATAAAATTAGCAAGAAGAACTGAGTATTTGAAACACGATTTTTGGGGCAAGGAATTAAATTGTCTGCAAGAAACCAGTATATCACAGCAATTTCTTTTGAGAGATTTTCTAACAATGTCTTCTGCCCGTGCTGTCCCCCCCAAAAACAAACTGCAAGGAACTTTTGGGCAATGCAAAGATGCAGTCAGCAGCAATATCAAAATCCCTAACTACTACTGTGTAGGTTTGCCTAATCTTGCTGTACCCCAACCCTAACTAATCCATCTATCAGCTTTTTCTTTGTGAAATCATTGGGAAATGGTGTGTCTGCCTGCTTTGAAACAAGCACAGCTGAGAGAGCAATGTGTTCAGTTCACAGTCTCTTATCATAATGGCACCAGGAAATACAGAGACACAAATAAAACATGGTCATGAAATTTTAGCAGCCAATGAGATCCCTATATCCCCACTGGTGACATTTTTGACCCCCTCTGTGCTCTGTACTGATTGGCTGGCCGCCAAAAGATCACGAAGCAGCGAAAATGATGTGATCTTAATTCTCCATCACAATTTTTGACCTGATTTTGAGGGAAAAAATCGGATCTTATTGAGATTTAGAAAACCGTAAAAATCGACTTGATTTTAACTTTTCTTGATAAAATCGTTTAAAACTAACTCTGAGCAGAGATGATGGCTTCCAATGATGCTGGAGACGTCAAGTAGAGCGATACGCATAAACCACTGTTGTAACCAGACAACGTTTTGGTGGTGGTGGTGTTACAGTGTGGGCAGGTGTGATTCTTCAGTACAGAACTGCCCTACACTCTGTGAATGGTAAAATGACAGCCCCTACCACTTGAATAACATCATTATCCAGTCATTGGGCCTCGGCATGAACAACACATTGCTAATTTCATCTTTATGGATGAAAATGCTGCAGCTCATCAAGGTCACATCATTAAAGAATGGCTTTTGGAGACTGGGGTACCTCAAATGAAGTGGCCTGCACTTTCTCCAGACTTGAACCCCCTAGAAAACATGTGGGATCAGTAATCTCACCATGTAGAAGCTCATAACTCTGTATCCATGAAACCTAGTGCCCTTGGGGGGCGCCCTTCATGAAGAGTGGGATGATGTGCCTTAGCAGTAAATAACATGACTTGTGAACCGCATGAAACACCGTTGTCAAGTTGTAAATCTCAATGCCACATGGCATATTATTAAGAAAGTGATATATTTTGATGTCACTGATGTCCTCCACTGTTGTTTTGTTTCATTGTTTGAGATGAGAAAATCAACATTGCATGCTACAATTTAAATGGACGACTTTCAGGAGAAAACATCACTGGAGCCAGGAATTTTTTACATTTTGCATAAATCTTACCTGAAAACCTATTACTTTATGTAATACATATCTACCTAATGTAGGGCAATTGCCTTTCCTTAAAAGGCTCCTACTTTGCCTATCACGTCTACCCCTCTCTCCAAATGTTATAGGTGGGGACTTTAATCTTATCTTTTCTGAGACATTTGATAAGCTACACCTGCCTCAGCACTCTTTCTCTCGGGCTCAGCGTTGTCTCTCCAGGGGCTTTCGCCAATTGATAAGACAGTTCCGCCTATTTGATATGTGGCGCATACTCCACCCATCGGATAAGGTTTACACCTTTTTCTCGAACCCACACCAATCACAGTCTAGATTAGACTACTTTTTTGGGAATGTGTTGGCTCTTTGAATGCTGGATTCGGCTGAGGTGGGCTCGATCACGTGGTCTGATCATGCCTCGATAAGTCTCACACTGAAATTGGGTAATATTCCTTTGAGGAAATGCCACTGGAGACTCAATGAATCAATGCTCAAGAACCCCCAGATTAGGTATGAGCTGAGACAGCATGTTAAGGAATTTTTTTAGGTTAATTCTGGTTCTGTAGACTCATCGGCTATTTTATGGGAAGCTCATAAAGCAGTTATCCGAGGGAAATGCATAGCTTTAGGGTCCCGCTTGAAAAAGAACAGAGAATTCCAGAGGAATACTTGCCTCTCTCAACTCAAGCAGTTGGAAACCAAATTAGCAACTAATCCCACTAGGGCCACCTTGAGTCAGGTACTGAATCTGCGTGCCAAGTTGAAAACCCTAGCTTTACAAACTACTGAAAAGTTATTGGTCTTTTCACGACATAAATATTATGAAAGGGCTAATAAACCCCATTCTTTACTTGTAAAAATGCTTCGAGACGAGACAGTTAAAGGAGTTGTCTCCCCACAGGGTTTCAAAGAATGCATGAAAGAAATTCTCTGTCACTTCCTGGTTCAGACTAATTTGCATAAGCTCCTTGCTTGTACAGCATAAACTCCATGCTTTCAGATGCTAATTAGATTAGATTAGCTTCTCAAACTACTCAAAGGACTTCTTATCTGATCCCTAAAACAAAAGCCCTAATTACAGAGCTGTTTACTTGAGATAAATCAAGCTTTTTACTGTCTGGCAGCACAGGACACTGACTGACACTGCTGACTTGTGTGATGACTCACTCTCTGTTATCTCATTGAACAAACAGCCCGGGGAGATTTGTTTACAGGTAGGTTACTGAGGGAACTGAAATAGCCATGGAGGTAATAAATTCACTTGTATCTCTTTAGGGAAAACAGAGGAACAATGCAATATATTTGGAAAATGTCTTTATTTTGTGTTCCCTACAATTTGAAAGCTATTCTTTGTAGCGAGACAACCCCTTTAAGTCAGCCCCTTACTCTATTAAAATAATGCTGGAGTTCCATGTTCAGACCCCACTACTGTGGCCAGCCTCTTCCATGCCTTCTTTTCCAAGCTGTATAATATCCCAGACCGTCTGCCCTCTGACCCGGGGGAGCGGGAAGCCGCCCTGCAGGACTTTCTTTTGTCTTGTAACCTCCCAAAACTTGAGGCTAGTGATGTAGCTGCATTGAATCTCCCGATTACTGAGGAGGAGATTGTTGCTACCCTTAAGGGCTTGCCCTCAGGTAAATCCCCGGGACCAGATGGCCTCACCTACCTCTACTACCAAACATTTCAGTCTCAGCTTCTGTCCTATATGGGAGAGGTTTTTAATTCTTTTTTGACAGGCTCTACTTTTCCATCCACAATGCTTCATTCGTTCATTACATTAATTCCCAAACCAAATAAAGACCCCTTAGAGTGCGCAAGCTACAGACCCATAGCCCTTCTGAATGCGGACTTAAAAATCTTCACCAAAATACTGGCGAACAGACTTTCCTCTCTCTTGCCACAATTGGTACATAAAGACCAGGTGGGATTTGTCCCATGTCTACAGGGGTGAGACAATACCAGACGGGCGATCGATCTGATTGAATGAATAGGAGGGGAGATTCCATGCTTCTGCTTAACTTGGATGCCGAGAAGGCTTTCGATCGCCTTAACTGGACCTTCATGTTTCATACATTGAAAGCATTCGGGATCAGGGGTCCTTTTGTTAGCGCACTCCGGGGTCTCTACTCTCACCCTTCTGCTACCATCAAACTTCCATTTGCTACCTCACAACGGCTTGAAATACAGAATGGAACCAGGCAGGGCGTCCCCCTTTCTCCGTTGCTTTTCGCACTCTGCATAGAACCCTTAGCTGCAGCAATTCAGCTCCACAAGGATATTAGTGGCGTTTCGTTAAAAGAGATGGAATTAAAGATCTCATTGTACGCTGACGATGTCCTGCTTACATTGACTAATCCTATGTTTTCCCTCCCTAACCTGCACGCCCTTCTAGCTAGATTTGGGTCCCTTTCTGGTTACAAGATAAACACATCCAAAACAGAAGCTCTACACATTAATATTTCTAGTGACCAGCTTACTTTGTTAGAGGCCAACTTTAATTACCGATGGCAGTCTGAACGATTGCGGTACTTGGGAGTCTATTTGACACCGGTTTATGCCTCTCTCTTTAAAAATAATTTCCCCAAGCTTATAGTAGATATTAAGAGATTGCTGGACCGATGGAATAAATTGGTCCCATCTTTATTTGGTCGTATTGCAGCTACTAAAATGACCATTCTCCCTAAATTGATGTATCTGTTTGAGACATTGCCTATTCATATCCCTATGGCAGTTCTTTGTTCCTTGCAATCAGACTTGATCCACTTTATTTGGGGCAGAAAGAGGCATAGGATATCTCGGAGTGTTCTTGTGGCGAGTAGGCCGGATGGGGGCTTGGCGGTGCCAGATATTGTCAAGTATTACTGGGCAGCGCAATTACGTGCTATGCCATCATGGTCGGCTCTATTTGCATACTCCAGATGGATGGAGGTGGAGAAGCTGTGGCTGGCCCCCATCCATCCTAACTCTCTACTGTGGGCTACCACTTCACAGAAGTTTGGTGTTACACTATTGCACTCCATACAAGGGACATCTGGAAGAGGTGCCACAGAGTTTTTGGGTTATGTTCTGAGGCCTCCTCAATGACTTCATTTATCTTTCATCCTATGCTCCTAGATGGGCGGCCAGATGAGAGTCTGAGACCGTGGTTTGACCGCAAATTGTTTTATTTTGCGGATCTGGTGGACCACCGTACACTCAAGTTGAAATCGTTTGAGGTATTGCGGTCCACTCATGACCTGCCCCTCTCGGCTGCTTACTCTTACCTTCAGATTAGACATTTCGTGTCATCTACATTAAAGTCCACTACAGTGTCTTCCCCCACCATATTTGAAAGGATTTGTCGCGCAGGTTATTCCACTAAAGGTCTGATATCTTCAATTTACAAGCTATTAATAGCATCTACCCCTGACTCCCCTATAGTTCACTCATTTATGGTCAAGTGGGAGGAGTATCTGGGATCCCCTGTCTCCAGAGACACCTGGCAATTGATATGGAAGCAGGCTGCTCGCTCGTCTCTCACTGCTCAAACTAAGGAGAACCAGTACAAAATATTAATGTACTGGTATCACACACCTGTTCTTCTACATAGACTTAAGCCTAGCATTCCGGACTGTTGCTGGAGATGTGGGGATCCTGGAGCGGATTTACCGCATGTATTTTGGGATTGTAGAATAATAAAGCCACTTTGGAAGAAGGTTCAGTCCTTGGTATATGATATTACGCAGGTTAGGGTTCCCCTTACCCCGCAAACTTTCCTCCTCAATATCCCTTATACTCCATTAGGTCGTAGAATGGGTAGACTCTTCCTATACGTAGTGACAACGTCTAACTGTCTGATTGCTAAATTTTGGAGACAGACCTCTATTCCCACTAAGCATGATGTATGTCTCCGTCTGCAGGAAGTTAGACGAATGGAATACCTCACTGCTCTGTCTCATAACCAATTAGACTCATTTGATCTTATTTGGAAATCGTAGGCTATCTATTGTATTCTTCATGACTTGTAGTTTTCTATTTAGGTGTAGCTGGATTGCAAATCCAATGCCGAAAGCATTTCTCCCCTTATGTGTCATGTTCACTGTCTTTCTCCCCTTGTCTTGTTAATTTGTTAATCGGTCCAACAGGCGTATTTATCATTGTAGCTGTAGGTTGGTTTTTTTTCGTTGGGCGGGGAAAACCGGGTTAATGCCTAGTGAAGTTGGACTTTGTCCTATATATTATGGCTGAGTTATCTTAGTATAATACTGTATATTGTTTTTGTTGATATGCTTGTACTATATCTCTCTGAACAGTTTTCTTTGGCCTATACAGCCTATTTTTGTATTTAGAAAAACTTTCAATAAAAATTTACAATTTAAAAAAAATCTTACCTGAAAACCAAATATCTATAACTTTTGTAAATAGTATATATGCTTTAGTTTTACACGGTTAGTCTTTCTATTTCCAGGTTCTGTGATTCTCTCTCTCTCTTATCCAGGAGAAGCATAATCCCCAATTCCCATCTGTAACTCTGCAGACTTTACTGAATGCCATGTAATGTTCCCCAGCCATCGTCAGCCAAGCCTTCCTGTAGCCCTAAAACCACCAGGCTTGCAGCATGTGTCACAATAATTATTTTTCTTCTAGTACTCTCTGCTTAAGGTCACTGTACCCCAATTCCCTCTCCCTTACTTCTCCTCTCCATTCTGTGACTGTCCTGGCTGATGGTAAGCTCTTGCCTGTCCCTTTCCACTGCCGGCAAATAGACAGGAGACCCATTTATGATGGTACAACTAATGGGAACTCATGAGCAACCAAACACAACTGCTGGACACTATCATGACAGACTCCTTTTAGTAGGACCAGTAGCCCTTCTCTTCTCCACTTTGTTAGGCTGCAGGATTTCTTCACTCTCTAGGGCTTAAAAAATCACTGCACCTAATAACAGGAGCGAAGTCATCATAATTTCATTACATACACATTTTACATAACAAACATAGCCATCACCTTTGGTAGTGTGATCCCTCCCTTTACAAGAGCACAGAAAAGAGATAACATGGGAGGAGAAAAAAAATAGATGCAAGGAATGAACTGACTAAAATCCATAATGGTCGGTGATGAAGTAAGAAAGAAGAAACTTTTCCTAGAGTTTAGATAACCGACTAGAATTCTTACACAGTAGTGCATCATTATCTACAGTCTTTTATTTACTGTTCACCTTTTTTATATTCTCAATTTGCGTGAATCCACTGTGAGGGCTTCTCTGAAAGTGAATCATCTGGTGCAGAGCATGGGCCAGGACATAAACCGATGTGTACACATTATAGACCACTATATCATACGGATAAATAGATTCAGTCACAAAATATTTATCAGAGCAGTGCCTTACAATCATCTTCAAAACCTCGTAACGAATATGATTGAGCTTAGCGTGCAACCTGAAACAATAAAAAATGAAAAAGTTCTTAAAGGGGAACGGACCCTTTACTGACTTTTTTGACTCCTAAATGGATGTAATCCCAAATTTTAAAGGTAATGGTTTGGGGAAAAGGTTTTAAAACTCAAACGGGAAAATTTAAACTATCTCCATGTAGAAAAATTTCCTAAAAGATCTTTTGAAAAAACCCAAGAGTCACTAAAGGATCAGGTTTTCTTTTTGGGTTGTAATTTTGTCCTTTAGAACAGGGAATTGAGTAAAGGGGAGCCATATATGATAAGAACCGGGGGCCCCTCTGTTTTTTCCCAATGCCCTTTAAGTATGCGGGTGCCCCCCCAACCAGAAATTTAAACCATAAACCCCGATGCAAAATTCCCCATTCGGGCCCACTCTCGGCTCACCCTCCAGCCTTTCAGCCTGCACCGTTTTTCATCATTGTTTTTTTTTCCCCAACCCCAAGGCCCCATGCAAAGGGGCTTCAAGCAGGGAAAAATAGCCAGATCCCCTGGAGGTGAAAATGGGGGTTTCCTTAGTGAAAAAGGTTTTTCCCCCAAAAATCCTTCTTACAAATACAATCCTTCATTAACGCCAATTTTTAATTCTGGGAAACATTATAAAAATATTTTTGGAAAAACATGGGGGTGATTTGTTTTGGGTCTTGTTTTAAATTCAAAAATTTGTGGGGAAATTTTTCCCCCCTTTAATACTACACACAAAGAAATTTAAAAAAAAGCATCACCCAAAGTTAAAAGGGTCTAATGCTCCCAAAAGCTCCCTTTAATTTGCCCCAATTAAAAAAAAGTTAGGATTAACAGTCTAAAGGGTTTTTAGAAAAGGGGCTTAGTGAAAAGGGATGGTGGGTAGGGGAGGGGCTTTCGATTCTAAAAGAAGTGGAATTCGTTTTTTGGGAAATTTTAGGAAAATTTTATTCTGAAAAAGTCGAAGTTTTTGGGGGATTTTTGGGATTTTCACTGTGCTGTGTTGTAGCTGCTGCGCTCCAGAGTGGTCTCCTAAAAAGAAATTATTTTATACAGCGATTTGCGGGGGGGGGGGGGGGGGGGGGTCACCTTTTTCAGGACGATTCCTTACTTCAAATTTTTGATTTGTGGGGTTTTGGGAATTTGAAGTCCAGGTGGTCCAATTCAGCGATATACTTTTAATGCTATCGCCAGTTCTGGAGCACATTGAAATCCAAGGGTTACTAAGATTTTTTTCGCTTTTGTAGTCATAAAAAAAAAAAAAAAGTGTTTTTCAACGCCAAAGAAGAAATTTTTCCTGTACCCAAAATTTATACCCAAAGGTTTAATTAACCTTTTTCAAATTTTTGTAGTCATAAAATACACAGCGTCTTAACACGCCACATAACGTTAATTTTTGGCGCAAATTTTCTTTGGGCAATTTTTATCCAAGGTTCCCCCAAAACCTGTTTGTGGGTTCATTTGGAGTCAAATACAGGTGGATTTATCATATACAATATCACATCAAACGTGTCTGTCATTTTAGAAAAAAACAGTTTTTCGACAGAGGGTGGCAGGCTCTTCAATGCGGGTGGCTGGCACAAACATTCCTGGAGCAGGCATAGATGACAGCACAGTAAGAGGACTTCGCAGCAGGGGTCACTCGGTGAGGCCAGAACTGCCGGTACCATAAAGCGGCTGTGTGTTGACCAGCAAACCAAGGGTTCTTGATTGGGTTTACTAGGTTTACCATTCCTCCCAGATCATTTTGACAACCCCCCCAAAATCGTGGGAACGTAGACACAACCTTGTTGGGTGGCCCGGGGGTGGGGGCAGAGCCCTCACCTGTCCCCATTCTCGAACCAATTTTTTTGAAATTTGCCCATCTCTAATGGTAGGTCCCCTTGGGAAACACTAATTTCTTCCTTTGACAGGTCGATAGAGCGTTTTTGGGTCAGTTGCCTCCTTGATCCACAATCCTTCCCTGTCCTTTTTATTGGCCCAGCTTTACACTCGGCTTACCTCTTTCCACTTCATCAGCAAATGATCACCACAAAGCCCAGAACACTCACCAACCAAATGGTCTGATAACCTAACAAAATATACCCACAGTTATGGTCCTAAATATAAGGCCACTGTTCTCACTTATCAGAATCAAACAACAAATCCTAAAATAGGGAGAGAACCAATTAAAATATAACTTTTAATGTATACCTATATAAAAATATAGTGGACAAGAAAAAAACCCTTACCCAAGGAATAGAAAAAAAACTGATACCATAGATAAAAGGAACGGCTGTATACACATATTAATCCCCCAGTGCTAAACTCCACGCCTAAACAGGGGTTATCGTCCCAAACAAAGGGGCGGGCCCTTCCGAACCACCCCCAACTAGAAAAGCCCTATCTCCCTCACATTCCAAACCCCAACATTTTTCTCCTCCCTAATCCATGGATTTCCCCAGGGGATACAATATAGGGAAAAATTTTTTCACTGTACAAAATAAACCGCATGCAGAGAAACAATGCAAAATAGGTTTTATGACAACAAAGGGCATTCAAAACGTATCAATAAAGACCAAAACAAGAGAAATTGTACTGAACAGAAGAAAACCTTCAAAAAATTCCCCAAAGAAAACAATGCAAAAGAAGTTTGTCTGACGCATTTAAAGATTGCAAATTTGACTTACGGGCCCGTAGACCTCCCTGTTCGCTCATTTGAAATTGACGACAATGCTGAAAAAAATAAATACAATGTATACCCCAAAAAGTAATGAACAAATAAACAACAGCTCCACCCTACAATAAACAA